>JAVTVY010025207.1:0-115564 GCA_036873755.1 Hanleya hanleyi | reverse complement strand
TGCTCATGTATAACCGTTGATGGCAATTAAAACAGCCTAAAGAATCACCAAACAGTCTGCCATTCAGCAACCGTAACTGATTTAATATACAAAAGTCCCATAGTTGCTGTCCGCGAGGGCATGTTGTGCCGTAGGAATCAAACCATTTGTGATGCTTGTCTACAGAGTAAGACGTCATTAACGCTTTGTTTCAAGTTATCTGAAGTTGCTACTACGCAGTCATTCATTTGGATAAAGTATAGGATTTTATGTAAAGAACATCAACATATCTTGATGACATCATTTAAAACTGTTGACCGCTTCTTTCTTGTAAGCAATCATCTTCTGTGTTGTTTTATACACATTTGGAATTGGTGCTAACTGTCATACGAAAGAGGTTTTTCGATTATTGATGCGAAAATTCTTTTATGGACGACGGCTGAATGTTCAGTGTCGGATCTGACGCTTGCTATTAGGAGCTGTGTTATTATTCATTCTATCAGGGGGATAGTAAATGTACACAATCTTGACTCCCATATTCGAACTTCCTGTTTCATGGAAGATGAGGTGGCCCCAGTAGTTTAAAGCTCTTACATTTATATTGCGGGCGATTTGATGTCAAACTCTGAGGGCGCCGGCTCGAATGCCGCGCGGGGCTGATTCATCCTAGCTAACATTCATATATGCCTTCCTCTTCTCACGCAACAGATTTCACGCCATATGCACTTACATACCTTGCTTATTGGCTCATTAACTTGAGAAAATGGGCCGCCATGAATAAAAAATACAGAAATGGCAGACTAAATGGCCATTCGTCGGTCAAAAATTAATTACAGACGTTAAAATTATCCCTATGGAGCCTCAAAATCACCTGAAATCGAGGGTCAAGAAGAGGGGCATTCCGTCATAATAGACCCCGTGAAAACAGGTGATGATGAGCACAACATCGATTATGGTATTTTTATTCATGGCGGCTCTTTTTCTCAAGTTAATGAAGGTCCAATAGGACGCAAAGGTAATAATAAGTGCGCCATGGAGATGTTCGAATTATCACCAGGGAAATGTATTTGTCGTCGGCACAGCGGCGAGGGAAGGGAGACGCTATGAATCTTGGCTAGATTCATCCATGCAGGCAGCACAAGCATTTGTGCGATACCAAGAAAATGTCAGTCTACAAATGGTATCCACTCTATAATTGGCATTAGAATGTATATATGTTCTCAAAATAAGACAAACGCAAGTAAGTAAGGGGAAATTAAAACGGTAAGCAGAACATAGTCCTGTGGGTTCGAATCCCGCTGACGACCAAATAACTTTTCTCTCTCAAAAATGATAGAGCGATGTTTTATTCCATTGTGACAACAGAATCGTAGATGAAACGGAGGAAATGAAATCTACAGGATTTCTTAATTAGGAAAAGGACATGAAGGCCACATGTTCGAAAGAAAGTTCGAAGAGAAAATCGTATGGATGTAAGAAGCCCCCCCTAAGAATACTGATCAGCGATACGGATTTTATATTTGGACCATAATGATGTCTTGCCGTCATCATTGAAAATTGCTGACCGCTTCTCTCTTACAGGGAACTAGTCCAGGTTTATGTATACTTTGCTTTTTTATTTGGCGCTAATGTTGTTATACAAATTAGGTCTTTAGATTATGGACGCGGAAATTATTGGACCACAGACCACTATTAATTGAATGAAGGGATAAACGCTTGTATTTAGACAGTTTCGTCAATAAATCTGTAAACATACACCCATTGAACAAAAAACTGAACTTACATTATAAGGTGCGAACAAATAGACTTATATGTGATGACCGACATTCACAAATATACTAAAAGATTGTTCATTATAACGAGAAAGTGATAACAAAAAACGCAGAATTTGATCCTTACATGGTATAGGATTCGTTTATTCGGACATTCGGTATATATCCGACACTATACCGGCTGGGAGAAATAAGAAGACGAATCCGATTTATCCGAGAGAGAGAGAGAGACAGAAAGAATTCAATACGCGATACATGAACAAAAACTTCCATTATAGTGTCTCTAAATTTTGTTACTGTGTTATCCACTGTGTTTATCGTTAACCAACTCTGTTTGTTTGTTTCTTTTTCTATCTTTGTTTGACCCCTACCGTTCTGCCACGGGTTGGGATAGGGACTGCACATGTGTGCTCCGAAAAGGGGTGGATAATGAATGAATAAAGGAAAGAGATTTCTTATATGAAATACAAGCGTCCAGTCCGTCATTCAATATTCATCGGTCGTCAATTAAAGAATTTCCGCGTCCTTAATTCGAACACAGATTCCATATTCCACATAACAACACTAGCACCAAATTAAAAAAAATCATATAGTATATAGTATACTTAAAAATAGGCCAGATTCCTGCAAGACCTCAAGATGTTCCAAAAATACCAAATCCGTACAGTTGATTAGTATTCCTATAATCCATGTAATTTTCGTTGTAAAGTCGATATCCAGAGAATGATGTATCTCAATCAGGCGTCGATTGTGAATGTTCATATGAACACCATAGGGTTCTTGAGGTACACTGTCAATGAAAGTGTGCAAATCCTGAACACTGAATTGCACACTAGTTTGTAACACCTTTCAAACATGTAAAAGTGTTCAAGTACGAAAACTAGTATGCAGAGAGATTTACTTAAAATATGTCACTGAAGTGTTATCAAGCTCATCAAATAGATCGTCCTCAATAAACACAACGAAATAGGTTGTCCACAATATCGCCGAGTGCTGAATATTGGAACTCTGAAAAATTAGTGTTCATTCTGAAGTGTGCACTTTTGATCACTTTTACGCATAATAGAACACTTTTACATGTTCATGTGGACGCTAGTGTTCCATAAGTGTTACAGAATATGTGTTCATTTGTGAACATTGGTGTTCAAACATGATGATCATTTCTGAACACGCGTGTTCATACCTGTTCTCTAGTGTTCGGATATGAACGTTAAGTGTTCAGTTTTTAACACGATATGGTGTCCTGATTTGGACATTAATATGAACGTTAGTGTTCAGTGCCGTCCAACCCCATATTTCGATTGTTGAGATACTTAGCGTTGTGGAATTCTTGGTACCCTTTTCTTTTCATTATTGTTCAAAATGGACCAGTTGATTAATTCCACATCATTATTTCAACTTATTCGAGCAACCGCTAAAATTAGTCAGGGATGAACGCTTTTACGCGTTCAATAAGTGTTACAGATTTTTTCTGACAGTGTACATGGGTTCATATAAGGCCGTTTGCCGTGGGTTAACCGGAATTAGACACAAGTTACGAAACATAACCCCATCAATCTTGCAGGCCGCGCTCATATTTTGCTATCAGCATGCGATCGCCAAATTTGAGAAACTTTGAGTGGAGGCCATTGGTGGGATGGTCCTGTTTTATTGGTGTCTGCAATAGTGTTTTGTGACTTTGAGTAAAATACTCACATTTAATACATGCAGGATATAGCAAATGCTAGTAGGCGAGATATGGATGCGCTATATATATGCAGGTCCCACTGAAATATTGCTGTCCAGAAAGGGATAGTTTAACATATAGAAACTGTAATCATCTCTTAAATCCGACGAGAGAGAAGGCCCGCTTCAAGTTTAAAGAGATATAGGTCTAAATCTGATGTGCCTATTAGGACTAACTGTAGGTTTCCTTCAAATTCAGTGAAGGTGGATATATATCCTTCAATGTTTCACTTATCTAGCGATTATCCACAGTGAGAAAATCGTCTATATATGGTTTGATGAATAACAAAAAACCCTTCCACATATATACATTCCGCAGTGCATATATAAATTTATGCTCACATGTGTTTTACGTCAGATGAACGTCGAATATAGGCTATGGAAATCCATTTGTCCGGAAGATTCAACATGCATGCGTAGCGAAGCGGACAAATTACTCTACTCATTTAGAACAACGACATTTTTATTGTGACTTTCTTCAAAATATAATCACCGAGAAGGTTAACAGAGTCTGCAAAAAATATGTATTTTCTGTTGAATTAATACGATAGAATTGGGATACAACATTCTATACCGGGTCACGAATATACCGATCTACTATATATACTGATAGTTATAATAGACAATTTTTTGTCAAAATTTTCAAGAGCAACGAGTAATTCTTTCCTCGTTATAGAATGGAGTGAGTGGTTTCGAGGGAAGGGGGTCCTATAGGTCCCCCTCCCCCCCCCTCCCATCCCTCACGAAACGCCTATACTGCGTTCCCTAGCAAAGGTACACGCGGACATGAAAACAATGGGTCCCCTTTGACATGAAAACAATGGATCCAAGTGCCACGAATTAATTTTCTTCGATGAAGACCTCGTGCAGATTTTGTAGTTCCGGTGCAAATTGATTCTTGAAGTGTGAGCAGATATAAACTCGGATAAACGCTGAACTTTAATTTAGTCAGCAAATTATTATTGCTGACCGGATGCCCATTGTGTTTCCATGTAGTATCTTCAGTGGTTGATTCATTTACATTTTACCTTTTGAAACTGGTCGTGCTCTCGCATAAGCGAAGATCTCTAGTTCACGGGTTAGGCCATAAAGTTGTCTTCCTGTACGTTTCCATATAGTCTGAACTCAATTATTTTATTAAAACATGAGCGTATATATCTGCAAAATGATCAAATGCTTTGCCTTTTTCCCCGGTTAAGTTATGAAAAAATAGAAAATTGTTTTACTATACCGTCGTATTCTTCACGATCCGATATTATATTCGTTCATAACTTTTTTTTATAGTTTGCTTGAATCAAACAATGTAAATGGACATTCCGAAGGAACAAAAACCAGCGAAAGCGCAAAAAAAGAGAGAAACTATATAAGGAATACAATAATTTTCTTAGTTGTGATTCATGCTGACTGCATATTTCGATAGCTATTAAATACGACTTTTGAAAGTGTTTTTTTTCATAACCAATGCGTCTTTGTAGGCTTCTATTAAATTGTGCGAGTGTGATCAATTTTAAATCTCATTTGAGATACCGGTATTGTCTGATCTTGGGTGGAGCAATTTAACATGAAATGCCACTTTCGGGTACTATGTAAGCAAACAAAACATTGCAACGTTCCTAAATCTGGGATAAAGTATACAATATATACTCTCTTGAAATTATTGACGAGATCTAATCTTCACAGATTCAAAGATCAATCTTTCCGTTAGATTGGACTTATTTTCAATCTATATTAGATTGAAAAGAACAGAATTAATCATGTCTAATAGATTCTAATAAACTGGGATTTCCAATCTAATAGACTGGTTCTCAATCGGAATACATTGTTCCAATCTATTTATTTAAGAGAGTACCGTGTAAAAGGGCATCTACGTTTCGACAGGTACGAAAAATTGACATCATAAAACTGAAGGGATACGGACAAAACACCCAGGGGACAAAACACCCAAGGGCAAAACACACAAGGACAAAAAACCCAAAACAGCAAAAATGGACGAAACACAAAAGTCAAAATATAAATGCTCTATTTTTGCTGAAATCGTGGAATGGAATGTACATGAGGCTACCACTGCGAATGAGGACCGGACAAACAGCATATGCGAAAGTTGGAACATATCATTTAGGCAACTAATCGGATATTCCCATTTCATTGAGAAATGAGATGTACGGTACATAACGTATGCGAAACCTACATACAAGCCGTCTTCCGTGACACGTTCAATTGAGGGTGTCCGTGTGTATCTGAATATGGTATTACTCTTTATTTAATGATTTGATGGTCCATTGAAGCGAGGCAAGGTGAGAGCTGTGAATGATGTCACTTGATCGCTATCAGAAATTCGTTGTCAGTTGGAATACCTGTCACTGTTAACACTTGTTGTACTATTAAATGTAACACACTTTGTCTGATAACCGGGCACCTGTGAAGAATGCAACAAACATCGCAACAAATTTTACAATTTCTGGAAAACGTCAACATGAAAAATGCGGCAATTTTATTACGGCTGGTTGTGGATATCTTATATTGACAGGATATTTAGGTAATAAAATTATATTGTCTAACCTTTTCAGATGTACTGCATAAAATCGCGCTAGGATTAATAATAGTCATATAAACGCAGAAAAATATATATAAAGTTAAAAATTCACCACAAGGGTGTACAGATGCATAATCCTCTCTAAAAACAACTGTTTTCCAAAAGTGAACAGCCTGTGTACCAGAGGTACACAACACTAACAAAACTGAACATCTATAAGTCACTGTGAAGCGGTGATACACAATTTGTGTAGAAAAAGTTAACAGATTGTGCATGTACTTCTGATAAACTTTTTTTGTACTTCATTGATCAAGTGTGACACAGATGTGATATACCATCCCACCATTTATGTTGTGGGATAACATTTAGGATTCAAGTTTATGATTCCTAAATACGATGTGTATGCCGACGTCTAAAATTTAAACTGAATGTTAACAATTCCTTATTTAATTTTGTACGAACGAAATATGCAGCTCAAATACATGCAGGTACCCCTTGACAGTCGCCCGCAAACACAATCCGTCCGTCTCTGTGAGGGTTAAAATAATGGTATAGTTTTGCCCTTCTTGGGTGACCGGTAAAGACATTGAACTCAGAGACTATCGTACGCATAAACAAAAATTTGCTGATGATGAAATACGGCCCGCTTGGTTGGTTCATACGAATTTCGGGGACCAACTTTATAGGCTGTTCAAATAAATTTTATCGCCTTCCACAATCATTGAAATAATTAAAAAATAATGAATTGTATAGATGATTTTGAATCATTTTGTCAACTTCATGTTCTAATAAAGATCTCCCCTGAATTTTATAGCAGAAAATTTAACTTCCTGTGACTGAATTATTAGAGAGACAACTGTATAGACTGCTGCCTAAAAATACTATCTGAACAGTATATTAAAAAGCACCTTTACTACCGTGTATCTTTATCTTACAGTTTTAGAATATTTTAGCTTCTGATTAGTTAATGTGGAGACCGATACCTCTTTTTTCAACATAGTAAGAATTCTATTGAAATTTTTTATATAAATTAGCACTGTTATACGTAGCGAAAAAAAATGAAATAAAAATTGAGGGTCAGCATATCAATTTATATGCTATATATGCTAGACAACACGGGGGTAACCCTTGTCCCGGATTAAATGATGCAGAAATGCAGAAAAATAACCATAAAATTGAATTTTAGATAAAACCGTTGAAACATAGATTTATAGTCAAATTTTCAGATGACATCTAAATCACCCTGTTTCATTTATAGACAAATTTAAAAAATAGAGTCACCGACATAATTTGCTTTCTGAAAGACAATTTATTTTTTACACTTTAATATCTGCTCCCATGTTGTTTCTAAAACTAAGATGGTTGTCATGGCAACAAATTTAGGCATATTCAAAATATATAATTGTGCATATTTGTATAACAATGAATATATCCTTTCACTATACCAATGATTAGATTATTCAAGAGAAATTGAAATTTACCCATTTAAAATGTATCAGGGTCTGTGTCTTAGATGTATACCTCTACCTTAAAGGCGGTTTTCGCTTGAACATGTCCCACTCTCTTATCAAAACGTTTGACATCCAAGCCGCGAACCCCTGTTTGTGTACCCACCATCTAGCGCCTCTAATAAAAGGCGGGCACCTGCCAATCGCTCGCGCTGCACTCTGGGATGGAAGGAAGTTGACTCAACTTTAATGGCGGATATTTATTTTTGAAAGGTCGGTGGAAAGTCCTTACAAAATAGAGCAGAATTACCGACATATTGCAGCAAAAATTAATGCAAACATGGATTACATAAAAGGACGAAGCCTTACAGGCTTTGTCGTGGTTATTTTAGTATCAGGTAAGTTCAGTTTGAACCCGTTTTTACATTGTCTTCATAGGGACTACTGATTCCGATGTTCGTTTATTATTTTTACGAGGAGTGTCCAGGAAGATATTACTCTGCTACTATGGCATACCATACTGACTGAGAAAGCCCGAGGTGGCATGGCAAAGGTGTGCCGTTTAATATCGTAAATATAGTACAGTAAACAACAACGATGTTCAACTGCTGGACAGCGATGTTCAAGTGTTGCTCACACAACAACAACTTAGGTTTCCGAAAAATATGTTGCCAGAAAATATAAGGCCAACTAAAAAAAAATATCGGCATTTCGAAAAAATTCTAGCCGAATCCGTATAATGGCAAAATCCACAAGTTGCATGTGCAGCCTGTACTTGATACTCACCAAGTAAGGCTGGTTAAAATTAATTTCCTGTTTTGTTTTTTTAACATAGACCTAGTATTTCCCTATACTCCTTTTCGCGGTTACAAATTTACAACAACAACACCATGTTAAACGCACTGCATTCTGGGATTGGATCGGTGATACTTTCACTTCCGGTGCCGCTAGATTAACACAAGAAGCCCAGTGTACGGACTGATCTGCTGGTAGTCACGTCGGCTTTCATAGTAAAGACAAATCAAACTACCACCGCCAACATATGACAGGCCTTGCATCCCTTTGTCCTCTGGGGTTTCCCCGTACTATGTGACGAATTGTATGCGCACGTGATATCCCCAAATAAGGACCAAGGTCATGGCTTTTCCATTGTCGCCATATTTGCGAGAAAAATTCAGTCGCTGGAAAAATACCTCTAGATTGCCAGGGTGCACTCGAGTGTTATCAGACCTGTCAGAGTTGGGAATTACGTGATATGTATGCAGTAGATACTGGTCTTTTGAATTATCAAGGTGAGTGGGCAGGCAAATTCTTTATTTTTTCATTTTGGGCCGTTTTCCCCGCTCATATGTTGGCGGTGGTAGTTTGATTTGTCTTTACTATGAAAGCCGACGTGACTACCAGGCTTGTCAGTAAACAACAGCATATTAAAGAAGAAAGCCTGGTGTCCCGTTATACTGGACTAATCAAGATGCTGGCTGGTAGTGTGTAAACGAGGTTAACTGACAAAGCTATCATCTTGTCATTACCCACCACATTTCCAACAAAAGAAACATTATACTTCCTTGATTAACTATAGTGCAAGAAACATAACATTACTGCTGAATTCCCGTGTCTGTGGTCACTTGTCAACCCCCGGAACTCCAGCGCACAACATGTGAACTGGCGAAAGATCAAGCAGCAATCCCCCATTGTGCTCGGCGCACCGCAGCACCCTCTATGTTTACAAAATATCCCTGTACGTGTCTATATGTAGCGCACAATCTTCCTCAGCTGACGAATTGGTCAACCAAGTGCCAAATCACATACATGTAACTACTTCAACGTGGGAAGGATTACGGTAATTTCCCTATTAATTCGCGATGTAGTGATGAAACTCGCCAGTGGCCACTCCAAAAATTGGCTACTTTCGAATTATTTGTCGAGCGAATTTCAGAAAAACGCGAGTGTTCGAATTAAATGTCGCGCCGATTTTCACGGGAGATTCAAAATGGCGGACTGCTTTGCCGTGGTCGTAGTGATCGTATTTATTACCGTGTATTAACTTTGATGTCTCATCATAGTTTCCATAAAAGGCAGTGTATGATGTCAGAAAATCTCCTCTACCCTGATAAAGGCGTCTAATTTTATTCGAGGAAGTCAACCATATTGATCGAGTGACAAGTTCAGCAAGATCATGCAGATTTTTGAGCTGACGTCCGTAAATTCGCGTCCATAATAACATCGTAAAAGTAGGCCAAAACATTGAACGTATTTCTTCCTTTTTGTTCAGTATTAGCTATGATCTATATTATGAAACCTAACTGACATGGAATTGAAAGAATATTCTGGAAATATAAAACTATACACATATTAGAGTATTCCATGTTCGAGTCGTCCGGTATGTCAACGTTGTTGTTTTGAACCCTGAAAATGGCCTGTATCACGAAGCTTTAGACAGATAAGCGGACTGCCATAGACTTTTTGGTCTGCACTGTCCATGATTTTACACACACCATCCAGGACTTGAATAAATATCCCGGACCAGCGGCGGATTGTACAAGAGAACCGAGTGTCAGTCGGCAATACAGGTTTCGATTTGTTTCAAGTATGAGAATATCTATATTACGGTACAGGTACTGTAACATTTTACTAAAAGTATATGGGGTCGAAGTATGATATCGTTCTGAATATTAATTAGCTACTGGTAGGTTCTCATCTCAGAAACTTTACCTATTGCCGTTTAAATGTTTCTCAAATTTGTTTAGAATTAGAGAAATGGAATGGCGATAGCGATGTTTTGATTCTCATTGTAAAAATGCGGGGTGTAATTCCAAGACTTTTTATTGCTGGAATTTTGGTAAGTTCGTGGGTATTCGTAAGAAATATTTTCATTAACAATAAAATATTTAACAAAACCGGAAAGAGTAAGTCTTTATGATAACTATATTTGAACAAAACAGAGCACATGCAGAGATGATTGTTGTCGGCGCTTCACATCGCAAAATTTGTTTGTGTCCCCTGGTGGGAAAACTGACGTTTGTCAACTGTGTGATTTCCTGCCTATGTTTCATTAAACGACAGATGCAATCAAAGCCAAGATATAACAAGTTTGAATGAGGTATTGTGAAATTTACAGGACGAACCAGGGGCAACACATTAACACACAAACCCATAATACTGCAGCGTTAATTTGAAACCCCTTTGAATTGCCTCTTGCTGGTGAATCGCGCATCCTCACACAGAGCTGAATTTGGGCTTCCGAAGGGACAAGGTATTCCCCAGGCAGTCAATTCAATGTTATTACACACGATCTCATTTGCATATGAATAAGTGTCATTTCCAGTCTGGGTGAAACTTGCATGCTGCACGTGGACTCTCCTATTTCACTATATATTTCATGCTGTTCAGATTCTCTCCACTGCCCTGGAAACTGAAACATCTTGTCACCCCTATCCTGACTTTGGATTCTTCCATTTTATGTGGTTTTCTCTGGAGGACAAGCTGTGCTGAATGGGGAAATAGCTGGACAGGCTAAAAATAAACTAAACACTTCATTAGCAAACTATCCCGGTACTCAAAACAATGTAGCCATTGACAATTTAAATATCAAAGGAGACCTGCAGCAAATGCCATTCATGTGGAGGCTTGGTGTTTCAGTAGGAAATTGAGGGGCACTGAGGGGGTATACTATTATGTCGTGCGATGTGAACACATCGTTTCAAGTTTGTTTCCTATACAGTGAACCTTAATAATGATAATAATAAAAATACGGCCTCTTTCATGAACATGCTATTAGATACTGTATTGTATGTTGAGTATTATTAGAAGGGAGAAAAATCAGAGAACCTGATGAAGAATGCAGGACGAGTCCGATCGATCACCGTAATTCTGTAGGTTTGTTTACGGTCAAATATACTTACCACATGGGGTCTGCGTAAATACCTCACCTTGTCGTGTGGATAATAACACGGACGTATGGACTGTTAGGGGGAGGGAGGGGGGGAATGGATGTTCTGAAAGAAAAAAGGAAACCCTTTCACCATTGTTTGTGACCTTCCAGGCTTGTCGATACGTTGTCATGCACAAACAAGTGATGCTCGAGAATTGTAGTCAAGATTTTTTATTTTTAGAAATTTTTATTGATCAAAATACTAAAATAAAATCAACGTTAAATGTACATCCTTCCAAAAGGCTTTTCGTGATGGCTCATTTTTGACGTCAAATAATGGTCGTTTGATTGTCCACTTCACCTGAAAATATAACGAATAGCATACAGCATACCGAAAGGTTAAATCGCATCTTGCTTTCCCCAAACGAAGAATTCAGTTGCTGTGAAGAAATCTGATGCAATTCACCAGCACACACGTTACAACTTGATATCTCCGCGGGAACGTCACCCGACAAAGTTTGAACTCTGCTCCCTTCCAGTGCCTCCTTTGAACACGGCCCAAGTGCCTCCCATACGAATAATACAGGGCAGGTCGGGCAGGTAAATGGGGGACAGCGAGGGGTTTGGCATATACGACGAACAAATATACTAACGTTGAAGATCTCTCAAATTTGTTACTTAAAATAATGTGTGTTTTTCAAATAAAGGAATGCTGGTTTAAAGAAAGATATTTGATATACGAACGCTGCAAACTGAAGAATGATTTAATAGCGGGCCGTGTGCAGACACTCGACCAGGTGCGGGGGACTACCGTATATATTTTTCCCGCCTGCGGCGAAACGCGATCAAGTTAGGATAAAATTACAGGACTGCGGAGTTAATTGAATCAATTGTTTTCCTTATAGACTGTAAGTAATAGTAATTCAGTCTGATTATATTGTACCATTCCCTGTTGTTTCTCTGCGCTTACAAATAATAGCATACGCCGATATACTATACGAGATTCTAGTAACATATTCACTTTACTTTCATCGGCACGAACTCCGTGGCGAAAACGGGAGTGTTCGAATTTATTGTTTCACGGATATTGAAAATGCTCCCGTGTTCGTTTTATTAGGATGGACAAAATCACGACAGCGGAAAAATCGGCCGTTTTCGAATTAAATTTGGAAGGTGAATTAATAGGGAAATTACCGTACGTTATGCTTACAACCACGATCATCTCAAAAGGTACTCTTCTCTGGAGTCTTTTATGTCGCACTTGTTTTTTTCCCGCTCGATCCCTTTCGAAGATGAGTGGACGTGCATGCGTGTATTAACCGTGGACAGCGCATCAACATTAATTACCGTACTCATATTACTAGTAGTCTATGTTGCCTTAAATCAGTGTAATGTCAATGTTAGTCACATGGGTTTGTGTCTGTGCGCCACAACAACATTATATATATATATATATTACTTTATTTTCTGAGGGTAACAAATACAAGTATTTACTCTGTCAGTTGTGTAAACTGTTCTTCCCAGAGGCCCTCTAACAAACAATCAAACAATGTACATTAAATATATATATGAAAACAGTTCAACCAAATTCAAAGTATACATCAAACACATAATAATATATCTAACATCATGGCATCCAGTTAACTTATGCTTTTTCAAAAGTTGAAAAGCAATCAAGATGGAATTAGAACAGGTGTGACGGAAGGGACTCCAGAAAAGAGTACCTTTTGAGAAGATCGTAGTTGTAAGCATAACGTACTCCTTCCCAAATATTATCGTTAACACTTTCTCAGTGCTGTCTGATATTTCTCTGCAGTATAAACCACTGGGGCTTCGTTTTTAGCGCGAGTGATGGCTCACCTGCTCGCAAACACTCACGTAAATTCATGTCACGAGAGTAATTTTTACCTCGCGTAAACTGTCACATTTTATATTGTATTATATTGCAATCACTCGCCTGACTTTTAAATACCCTCTCCTAAATATTTTTAGCTCGCGCACTAATTCTAAACACGAAGCCCTGATAAACCTAATGATAGCTTTAAGAGGTTAGATTCTTGATTTTCTCAATGTACTCAATGAATCTATTCACTTAGGGAGCTGTATTTATTGTGTGGTCAATCCCAGTGTGTGAACATTTGACTGCTTGGCCCCTGTGATGAGGTTACATGCCGTCATGTTGGACTGAATTTTCACGATCTTTTGAGGTCAATAAATAAAAAATACAAATGGGGAATATGTCCGGCTATATGATCAACAGTTTAGATAAGGGCACAGATAGTGTTAGACAAAAAATGAGGGACATATCTCGTACCTTTCATCCCAGAAAAAATCATAGAATGGAGCCTATGTTCCAGTGACCATGTACATTTTCATGTGCTCACGAAGAATGCAGATTTCTAGACAGGAGAGTTCCACAAACTTAGGGCTGGTTAAACTTAATTTCCTGTTTAGCATCATTTTTTTGAAAAAACATCTGGGTAGGGCGGGTGTTTTTTTTCTTTCTTTTTTATAAAAGTGGTCTGTGAAAATAAAATCCCAAAAGAAAACCTTCGGTCGTTACGGGTGGATTTTTGTCCATTGACCCTTGAAATCAAACAAACAAATTCAGCCCGTATCAGCAAGTCACATGCTAGTCATGTGCACTCGACTACCGTTTCCAGTTCTTCGACGTTGAAAGGGTGGGAGTTGACCTGATTTGATTGATGAATTTACGCAAGTAAAACGAATAGAATGAAGAGTTATTGTGTTTGAACTAATGAATTCAGGTTTGGAGAGCACATTGAGGTATGAAATAAGGATGGATAAAGTTTTATTGAATCTGTGAGTTGCCGTTTTAGTTGGGCGAGTTTGGTTGGAAAATGTGGTCCGCTTGTATTAATGGAGTAAGAGAGTATAAATATTAATATGAAAATTAATAACTGACCAACAACAAGCGCCTGTGTATGGAAGTTAGAACTCGAAAAAAGAAGAAAGAAAAAAAATGATTATCTGTTGGAAACCACTGAAGGAATTAAAATTAATCACATAGAGCATGTAAAAACAAATGTTATTTTGTATTGGGTCCATTAATGCACAAACTAGCGATTAATTTTCTGGTTTCATCAAGCTACTAAAATATGGTAAATCATAGACCAAATGCACCAAAAAACAAAAAAAAATGGTTCGCAGCGCTCTACACCTATGTACTCACACACTGATAGAGGTATTAAAGCTTTCATGTATCAGTATGCTATAACAATGGAAGACAAGTGATCTTGATGATGAAATTTTGGTTTGTGGTTGTGTGAATCACAGGACTGCAAGATCAGTATAGGATACGAACGTTTTACTGTTACATACGATACCCTAGAATAAAATGTGATTAGATTCTAGTGACTATATCTACTTCCTGCTAGCCTATAGATGTACTTTTAATTAGTCCTCTACTTTTGAGGTTTACGGTGTCCCTAGTAACAGTCTTCAAATCTTCAATTTTTTTTTTTTCAGAATATTAAAATACATGATTATTCACTCTATGGGTTTGTGAAAGAAAGATTGTGAAAAAGTATTAATACAGAAAATCAGTTTTTGAAAATGAGCTGTATGACGACGTCTGGAGATCCCACTTCAGACTGGAGTAGTCGATGAGCACTGCAGGTGATTCACACATGTTTAGCTAGCACGTGATGATCAATTGATCAAGTAATTAACATTCTTCAAACTTTTTAACAGATTTATAGTATTGAAAATTAGATAAGATCAGACCAGGTTTTGAGACGCTCAACTCGGTTGAAGAAACTACCATTCATAAATTGAAGAAAATGTAAATGAGTTTTTGCTCATTTACGTTTTTAAGATTGACCTAATAACTCCTATGCTATTTTGCATAAAATCATGAAATTCGGACACAACATTTTACGTATAGAACTAAGTATATGTACCAAGTATAGTATGCCTCAATCTTTTTTTCTAAGTTTGCCTCCATTTTAATTTCCATGATTTCATTGAAGCGGGTAGCATTTAATTTTATTTATTTATTTTTTTTTTTAATTATTGAATCTGGAACTGTCATAAAATCATTCCAGGAAGAAATTCAAAAACAGTAGGCAGTCTAATTTTGTTTGAAACGTATATTATATGAATCTGAAAGCTAGAATATATTTGATGAATACTTCAGAAGTTGTGAGCGAGGTCATTTGAAGGCTAAATTTCACAAACCACTCAAATGTCATTCAAATACATGAAATTCAGTTGTAGTAATCAGAAAAACAAATTGTCACTAAATTCTAATTTCCAGAATGAATAGCTTTCAGAAACTAAAAAACTCATTTTGGTGAGTTCATTTATTGTAATTTTCTGGAGCAAAAACTGATAAGGTGTAGAAAATCTTAGCACTAGGCATACTGAAAAATAATGGCTTAGCTTGAATTTTTTGCACCATGGATAATGAAGTGAAATCTACAAAATGAGTATCATTACTCCGTGGTTTTGATAATATATCATGCTTTGAAGAACTTCTTAATTTTCTCCATATAAAACTCCATAAAAATTTTGTTGCTGGACCTCAGTTGCAAAGGGTGACATCATAATGTACCTGGGGTTGACCTGGAATGTTGTTGTGCACGCCCCTGGCCATGGTAAGAGTAGGCCTCAGCTCCTCAGACAGCTTGTCGTAAGAGTCGACTAACTGGGGCATTCGTGGGGTCCTGGGGATGAAAAAAAAATGTCACCCTACCCGTGAGGTTCAAAATGGGCCTAAGCATCATGATATGACTGAAATCGATTGTTGACAGTGATGGTAAATCATACTCACTCACGCACCCATCATAATGTATGAGCGTTCTAGTGGACAAATGTCAATGGGGATGTATAAAGTAATAACAGGCAGTCAGTGGATGTGTCGCCTTCGCATGCCCAGTGAAATTCCTGAATGTTAAACCTCGCACACCTTTATGACGATATACATGTATGGCCCGAATGATGTTTGTCCATGATAACACCAATGTGCAATTTAGCCCAGCTCCTTGGAAAAAACAACCATTTTACAGGGTTGTGTATAGAGAAAATTAAAAGGTTCTTCAAAACATAAAATCGAAATGATGATGTAATGATAGTCATTTTGTAGATTTCCATTTGTTATACATGCTTCAGAAAAGAAATTCATGTGGAGCCAACCGTTAAATTTTCACAAGCTCCTAAGTAGATGACTAATTAAAATGGACAGACTAGTTAATAAACTAGTGCTTTTAATAGTTAGACATGACTCACTGATTTCACGTGTAAACTGTACACATTAGAGATCATGTTTGACTGTGGTTAAGGTTATGTCATGTCTTGTGTCCAAACACCTAGTCCAGTTTATGGGTCAAGTATTGACACTAGAATTTACCCAGCCAATCAGCAGGAATGTTGTTTACTCAAAGGTTTGTCCTTGTTTTGCTGGGCACTTCATACAAAAGTTAACACTTTCTGAGAGCATGGAATGTAAACAAACTTTAGTTAGAATGTACATACATGTACACATGTATTATTGTGACATTTTGTGTCATGATTTCTGAATTCCAGACCTGGATTCTGGACATGATTGTAGTACTGTGAGCTTCTACATGAAAGCAAAAAAAAAAGAATAATTTTTTGTTTGCTTCAGAGCGAGAGTCCTTTTTTCACTACACCATTTTCGAGGGCTTCGTTATCTTTATTTTTTGGCCTTACAGTATCACGATGTAGTCAGAGCTTCCTATACCCTTCAGCCAAATGACGGATAATTTCTGACAGATTGTCTGGCCGGGGTCAGAGTTCTCTGTCATATAAAAAGTGAAAATGTGAAAGACCACAGGGTCACATGACCGCATCCCAGTAAAAATTATTTTTTTATTTTTTTCAGCTATTCTAAAACACTTAACTCGGATATATTTATTAATGAATAATTTCCCTTCGTTGTCAGCCCAATTTTAACAAGATCTGATCTGTTTCATTCTTCTTCTTGTTCGAGTGTCACCAACTTTACCTCCATTTCATTTGCTTCAACGAAACCACAACTGACCCAGTTTTCTGTTTGGAATGAGCTTAGGTATAAGTTAAAAGCACTAAAAGTTTGAAGAATAGGACAAATTTGTTAAATTTGGGCTGACGATCAAGGGAAATTATTCTTTAATAAATATATGTGAGTTAAGTGTTCTAGAACGGCCAAATATTGTTTAAAAATTTATTTTTACTCGGATGAGGTCGCTCGATTCCTTGGTCGCTCCCATTTTGCAGTGTTTGTATGGGAGAGAACTCTGACCCCAGGGTGTTAGCCAGAATTCAGAAAGTGCCCGTCCAACCGCTCCTGTCGCTGTCATCCGCCATTATTTAGCAAGGCGCGTTCCCAGTGGTGATTGATAGCGTCTCGCATTCTCTCGCGCAAGTTCATTCGCGAATCGGGAGCCCTCGGGTACGAGCGATGGAGCAGTATTAATCACCATCAACATGGAGCACGAGTTGGGGGAAATTCCACACACGTTAGCCATGCTGCCCGACCAGCGGAGACGTGAAACAAGCCAACGATGTTAATAATGAAACGAAGAATTAGCTTACGTTTTAAAGTATATTGCCCATCTATTGTCAATAGTATTAAATTATTCTGCCCATCACGAGTTCTCGCCTGCCCGTCATTTTCGGTCGTTTGAAAAAGTCACCCGTCCAAATTGACGGGCGGACGGGTCGCTAGCTAAGTCATCCATCATGTGGCTGAAGGGTCATAGGAAGCTTGGACGAATCCCCATGGTGCTGTTTACATTAACTCGGATTATGAAAATATGGCAAAACATTCAATCTTGCTGACAAAAAACAACTGCTCTTATTCATTAGACAATCCGCATTTTGGGAAAGAGACCAGTGCGTAGCCCACACAATTCAGAAAACTCACCTCAGCCAAAATAATGTCATACGCCATGTTAAACATTGCTGAGGTGAACTGCTTATGCCACGGCATTTACCTCGGCAATTGCTGATTGCCGTGGTGAATTGTGTGGGCTGAGTGCGAACTTGTATCTAACACTGTACATACTGAGGACATGTAACGGTTAACTAACCTGACTAGTGTATTTTCTGTCACACACATTGTATATGGTGTAAGAATTTTGAAGTGTTTTCTGTCTCCAGTCCAAGTAGGTCATACAGGTAATAGATCATTCACCTGTAATTCTCTCTCTGTCATGCACAGTCATGTCCCTAGACTTAATATAAGGGCAGATTTCCATGCCTTTTTTCACTTCCTTAATGTTGTGCTGCATGTGAAGTTCTTATGTAGACAATATGTGCATGTATTGATTGTCCAACTACATACAGGATGATTCACACTGATTCATTTACATCTATGTGGGTCGGAGTTCCACTTGGTGGACCAGGATCAGAGTTTTACAGCACATGACCTTTTATATGTCTCATGAGATCGGATCGTCTTCCTAAAGTGATGTTGTGGTTTGGATACTTTTGGTGAACTCCAGCCAACAAATTGTGTATTATAGATATAACGGTTTGATGGTCCTCTGAAATATCAACACTGACCAAAACTTACATAAATTATTAAACATGTTGAAGCCAGTAGAATGTCCAGTGATAGGACACTGGATGGAGACTGAATGTTGGCAGTCTTGCATCATGTTTAAAGGAGAAGAAAACACTATGGAAAAGCATACACCAATTGAAAGATCTATCTCCCCAGTATCCAAAATTTTAACAATTTATAGTTTTATGCCTCGCCAACTAGAGCTTAGATGATTAGTCGTAAACAATCGAAGTGTGTCAAAAATATGAATATTCAAATTGAAAAATGACTGATTCGAGATGGTTCTTGAAACAACAGAAACACAACTTTGTGGTTTTCGATCCACAAAAATGTTAACAATGTGACAGCAAAGAGGTCAAAGTATTTGGGGCTGACCTAGCCAAATGTCAACATCATGATGACTATACTTTCATAATGCTTAATCTTCTCCAGCAATAATCTTGTTCTTCCTCACTGATTGTCTTAGTCCTTGGCAGATCTATTGGTTTTGAAGTCACAAATTACTGAAAAACTCATTCGAGGTACATGTATTTATCTTGACAGTTCACAAAAATGTTAATCATGTGATTGCCGTGAGGTCGAATTAATTGGGGTCAAAGGTCAACTTAACGATGGACATAACAAAACGTGGTTCAGCGCATACTGGGCATATGGTGGATGTGCAGGGTGGGCATATGTGTTCCTGTGGACACCAAACAAATTAGAGATGTGCCAAAAAATTAAATAATATTAAACAAAAATAAACTATTGTTTTTCAGCATTGAGAATAAATGTTGAAACATGCTATGGGAGATTTTTCATCAGTTAATCATCCTATTCGAGTCAAAACCTACATGTACCGGTACCAGATTTTGCCTGATGAGATTTTCAGTTTCTCTATAATTGGCAATCGGACCCCATCCCTCACTCTTTGCCACACCAAATAGAGGGTGTGCTAAAATTAGGCAGATATAAAGCCTTGCTATCAGAAAATTCTGACAAACACAGAGCATACCTCTGTGTGATGTCACCCACTGTTTCTCGCTCATATTCAGTTTACCAAGAAACTACCAGATTCCAGTTTCAGAACTCTTTTATATCTTTACCTCCACACTAGAGGGTGAATAGGCCTGGGTGACATTACACATTTTGATGATGTAGGCCAAAATGGATACTTGGAAGACACATTTTTTCATTTGTGGTATATGTGTTTGCTTTTTTCCAAGTAATTTCTTGTAAAGCTACCATACTTACATGTATGTTTGTAGTGGGATATGGGTGGGGGGTGATAGCGGATATGGTTGCTCAGAATATTTTTCATTCATTGCACTCTCAATCATTTGTCTGTGCACTTTGCCAGGTATCATAAAATGCTATGTGTTTGACCAGTACAGGTACTGGACAAAGCAGGCCCCAATTCCACCACACCCTGCTAGGACCTGCTCTCAGTTCTCAATGTATTCACTCGGTCTGAATTGACAGGAATATAATAGGAGGGGTGTAATCATTCACTGTACAACACGTAGTTTATATTAGCCAGCTATACAGGCTGAAATGAAAGGATTCATTTCTCCCTGGTCTGGTCAAAATAAGATCATCCCAACAGGGAAGTTAATGCAATATCATTTCGATGGTATTATCTGGATTTCTCCAGTTACCTGTTAAAGTTGTCCTAATTCTATAAAATGTAGCTTCCCTTGAACTATATATACACTGTATACTAATGCTATTTAGAAGCCACAAGACTCGCAGGTTCAAGCCTCGCACAGGGCTGGCTCATCCAGCACAAATAGTTTGCGCTTTACTAAGAAATTAAGTGTCATCTTAGATTGATTCGACATTTTCTTGAACTACATGTAAAACTGTCGCACTGATTACTTAAAAACTGGAGCTAGATCTGGCTTCCCCCACAAATATACAAATCCTACCATTAGTGGTTCAGAAGATGTTTCCATGACTTTCGGAGGTGATAGCAGTCGGAACCAGTTTTTATTACCCATTTTGGCCGAAGGGTATTGTCGTCATCATGTACGTCCGTCTGTCTGTCTGTCAGTCTGTCCGTCACACCTTTCTCGTTACCAAGAAATCTTTAGAACGACTTACCCTAGGCACACCAAACTTGCAGTGCACATCCATATGCTCGTGACCCAGAACCCTATTGAATCTGGACCCGATTGGTTGGAAACTTTGGCGGCCATCTTTAATTTATGTGAAACCATCACAGTTTTCTCGTTACCAAGATATCTTTAGAACGACTTACCCTAGGCACACCAAACTTGCACTGCACATCCATATGCTCATGACCCAGAACGCTATTGAATCTGGACCTGATTGGTTGGAAACTTTGGCGGCCATATTTAATTTATGCGAAACCATTTATCTTGTGTATCTCAGGTGCCATTTCACTGTTCAGTGTGAAACTTGGTATAGATCATCGATGCATCAAGAAACTTCAAAGGAATGACCAAATCAGTTTCCCTGATTCGGTGGAAACCTTGGTGGCCATCTTTAATTTATGCAAAATCTTGAATGATTATATCTCTGATACCATTCAAGTGTTCTATACGAAACTTGGTATACAGCATCAATGTATCAAGAGACCTGCAATGTATAACCACATCAGTTCCTCTGAGTGGCGGGAAGGATGGGCGGCCATCTTTAATTTATGCGAAATCATTAATGATCACTATCTCTGCTACCGTTCAAGTGCTCGATGTAAAATTTGGTATACTTCATCGATGCATCAATAGACTTACGATAAATGACAGTTCTGGTGTTTCTGATTGGGCAGAAACCTTGGTGGCCATCTTTAATTTATGCAAAATCTTTAATGATGTATATCTTTGACACCATTTCAGTTTTCTATGCGAAGTTTGTTATACAGCATCGATGTATCATGAGACTTGCAGTGAATAACCACATCAGTTCCTCTGAGTGGTGGAAAGGATGGGCGGCCATCTTTAATTTATGCGAAATCATTAATGATCTCTATCTCTGATACCGTTAAAGTGCTCGATGTAAAATTTGGTATGCATCATCGATGCATCAATAGACTTACGATAAATGACAGTTCTGTTTTTTCTGATTGGGCGGAAACCTTGGCCATCTTTAATTTATGCAAAATCTTTAATGATGGATATCTTTGATACCATTTCAGTGTTCTATATGAAACTTGGTATACTTAATCGATGTATCAAGAGACTTGCAATGAATATAACCACATCAGTTCCTCTGAGTGGCGGGAAGGATGGGCGGCCATCTTTAATTTATCTAAAATCATTAATGATCTCTATCTCTGTCATTGATACATCAAGAGACTTACGTAATGAATACCAGTTTCTCTGATTGGACGGAAACCTTAGAGGCCATTTCTAATTGCAAAATTTTTCAGAATCTGTATATTTGTCACTTGATTACTTGATGTTCCTGAGACCGCACTGCGGTGGTCTGGTTAGAGCGTCGGCCTCGTAAGCGGTAGGTACTGGGTTCGATCCCAGGCCGGGTCATACCTAAGACTTGAAAAATGGAACTTGTTGCTCCCTCGCTTACGCTCAGCATTAAGAGGATAGAACAAGGACTGGTTCGCTCGGTGTCAATATAATGTGACTGAGTGGGGAGTCATGTCTGCCTACGGCATGATATTTCAGTGGGACAGCACTATAAAATGGCAGCATTAGATCTGCTCTGTTACAAGTAGGTGCCCCTGTCCCTCCCCCTCCCCTCCCTTCCCTTCCCCGTCGTGATATAGCTGAAAAAATGTTGAAAGCGACGTTAAACCCTATTCACTCACTCACTCACTTGATGTTCCTGAAATCTTGGTTCATATTGAATACATACATGTACATTATGAATGGCTGGCGCCCAGAGCCGAGGGGTTTTCAGATGCGCAGCTTCGTATTATTGGTGTATTTACCTCCATAAGCAAGAGTCCCATTCATTGCCAATAAAGGCATGCCAACTTACATTTCAGATGTACAGAAATCAATGAATTTAGACAAACATTTTTTTTATACACCAAAATGTATGTGTTTTTATGCAGAGCTGGGTCGCAACAACTGATGCGCAGTGTTTTAAAGTGTAATGTTCATGTCCGCAGCCTCTCCACTGCGCATGGTTCTGTCAGTTCAAACAGTCTGTGCTTGAAATACGCATGTCTGTGCCCCAAACATATAGGGTCATGATTTGAAACAAACATTACTTTGATAACCTGGAGCGATCCTATATATTGTACACATAATCTGGTGTGATAGAAACTTTTTAAAGCCCGATCAGTTTCGATACTAATTTCTTGGTTCTGAAAGTAACACGTTTTTGTTAAATGACCCATTTTCTGCTTCCATTTCATCCTGTAGAACTGAATGCACAGCATAAAATTTTATGGGTGAGCGAGTGAGGAGGATTTAACGTCGTTTTCAACATTTTTCAGTCACACCACCACGATGCCTACATGTACATGTGCCAGAACACGAGATTGTCCACAGTTTCTATTATCCTGGACACTGATAATATGTTATCAAATCTGAAAGTTTCAAATTTATTGATATCACAGCTAACATAATCTGATCAATGTATAAAAACCAGAAACAATAGCTTTAGTGGGATAGAGTTTTGTGAACTATTTTGTTGTTGGACTGTCAGTCTGAAGTTATTTTGTTGTTGAACTCAAGTTGTGGAAGTTACAAGGCCAGGTTGTGATCATGCTGGCCATACAAGATTGCTGGTATTGAAGAACAGCCACAGTTGCTAAAGCTGCTGACACAGCACAAGTCAGAGAAATCGTTTCAGCCTTGTTTGTTGACTTAAGATGGGGATATGAGGAGAAACTGGCCAGGCCTTGTGTTGGCTCACCTCCCTGGCATTTTACTGCTGTAACCCCAGTCCACTAGTGATCCTACAGCTAACAAATCCTGAACATCTTTGACGTATTTGTGGAGACCTTTTTATCTACATACATGTGCAACTGGTCACTTGTTCCGAACTGGTCACAAGTAATTCCATGTGGTGACAAAGCTCACTGCTCACTAGTACTGCCATGTCTAGTATGTTTCTGTGAGGGAACACATGTCCAGTATAATTTTTGTGGTGGCAAGTACAGCCATCAGGATACATTCATCGATTCTACTCTTGTGGCCAGACTACATGTATGTTATGATGTCTGTAACAGGCCAGATATTTGTTTGATGGACCAAACAAAAAAAAAGATATTAAAAAAAAAGAGGATACATTCATAGGGAAGATTGGTGGGTTTTTTTTTGTAATCCTCACATGATTATCTTTTAATGTGAATCTTCTAACTTGTGGATTTGTTGAATATTAAAATCACTCAAAACCAGCTGTACAGGCCTGGCTCAGACAAATTGTGTATTCTTTTACCATTTAACATTTTAACACGAGTTAAACACTTTTTGCAGTCACCAAATTTGTCAAAATTTTATACTAACAAATGAAGATGCTGGCTCAGTACATGAATATGTCTGGAAAGGCATGGTTCAGACGGTCACATAAAGTTTTGCGATACCATACCAGAGCAATTTCAAATTTTGCAAATGTAGACTTGGAATTGTTTGCCTTTCAATATTTGTAAGAAGGTTACAGTACTGTGCAGCAAATTGTAGTCAATCATATAGTCTATTTGACCAAGTTATCTTGATTTATGGTGTCAAATATGTTGTAACTGGTAGTAGTATATCTATGTAGACCAGCCCTGTGGGGCTTCCGGGGATTGACCTAGGATGTCGATGTGCACACCGCAGGTCATGGTAAGAATTTGCCTCAGCTCCTCAGAGAGCTTGTCGTAAGAGGCACCCGTGGGGTTCCCGGGTGTGAAAAGGAATAGGACCCAGTCACCCTACCCGTGTCGTTCCCAGGTGTGAAAAGGAATAGGACCCAACGTCGTGATATGACTGAAATATAGTTGAAAGCGACGTTAATTCATATTCACTCACTCACTCTATGTAGATCACAGGAAGTAGCCTAACCTATAACATAACAGCCCAGGTGTCTATATTTCACTTGAAATCTCCAGTAAGTTTACCCCCATAAAGATGAGCAGATAATATCCCAGCCACTATTCAGAAAAGTTCACTTGCATTTTTTTTTCAGCTGTATGAAAACTAGACCATGTAGTCTGCAAGTTAGGTTGGTGAGAGCTATGTTATAAACAGGATTTGTAGAGTAATCTCTGTTTGGATTGTGCTTTCATTGTCACACCTGTATCCTGTGTTGTACTGAGAAGACCAGCTATACCAGAAAACATTCCAATCTTGTACATTATAATATCTGTGTGATAAAAATCTATGGATGCTAGGAAATGGACTTCAGGAGATAAGAAATAAATATCTGATTCTCATTGCACAATCACCCTAGTACATGTAATACATACAATGCAATAAAGTTAACTAGGCAGTGGATATTGTTCCGTAAAAATGATCGAATAGCGCGATCAGGCTATGCATCCTTGAACGGAAGTGGCGATAATATGCATGTGTGAACAAAGTCTTCATTCTAAGGATGAATATCCTGAGCGCAGTATTTCATCATTGAATTCTGTGGATGGCCACAAAAGGATGAATATCTTGATCGCACTGTTCAACTATTTTCACAGATTATAACTATTTCGAATAAAGTATGTTGAATAATATTACGACTCCATAGAATGATAAACACTGCATGTTTGATTCTATATTTCAGTTTAGTTGGTTTAAAAATAAACCAAAATATTGAATCAAACCTATCATTCTTTTGAGTCCGTATTCATTGATGTTGAACTCAGAGTGGAAATCACAATATCAGTACAATGTATTTCATGTTCATGTTAGACATGCAATTACATGAAGTACATTAATAGTTTACAAGTTTCTCAAATAGATTCAATGTGCACCTTGTACAGGTGTTCTGTATTCAAGCTGTCATAGTGGATGTGAATAGAACGATCAGTTTGCAATGTGTAGATTTTTTAGGTAGTGAATGTATGTCAGTGGTACATGTAGTCGTGATTCACCATGTATATCTGGTTATTTCTGTCAGATTTACCTGTAGATGTATAATTAGTCTGATGTGTCACTGTGCCCAGCTGAGCTATATACACACATTGTCTGCCGTGGACTGGAAGTACACTAGACACCATGGACAGAACACCTGTACTATCTCCTTCCTTACATGTATGCGTATAGTTATATTTTATTCCTTTTCTTGCCCCGTTTTCAGTTCCACTTTTTACTTTGTCCTCTTTTTGCAGAATGTGTATTTCCACTAGAACTTATCGATTACAGGAGCAGTAAATTATTGTCACACCTGTAAATATTTTGTAGTCCAAAAACCTTTCTTTCTTTTACCGGACTAATTTCTGGGGGAAAGTGTGAGATTTTGTCGTCAAACTTTCACTTTACACAGAGAAATTCAACAGGTCCGACTGAAATCTGTCAGACTAACACCAGACCCGCCCGCCCAAGTGCAATAAAAAGGCTGTCATCATTAATGATATTACAGTCTGAGCCAACAGTGATAAACTGTCAGTTCCTCTTACTGCAGTGCCTTTTTCTGAGAAGATAATTGAAGGTAACTTGATAATGTGGTGATCTAGCACTGTAACTGAACTTGTCTTTATTGCATCAGTGTAATCATCCTGTCTGTGTCTTGTGTGCTATCCTAATTGTTAAAAAGGGTGGATGGCGGGTGTCTGGTTCCAGTTGCTTTGAAGAGTTGCTTCTTTGAAACAACAGGATGGTAACTTGGCTGGGTGATGCTTAGTTGGTTCATCGCGATATGATTGTTGAAAGTGACGTTGAATCCTATTCACTCACTTATCCATTTGAGCATGCAATAATAGATTGTAGGCACAACAATGAGTCAATTGTTTAACCTACTAACAGTTCTGAACAACAATTAACGTGTATTATACGAACTGAGTGATACAGCAAGACTGTATGCCGGGAGAATTCAGGTGTGAAATGTGTTGGTAAGGGAATATCTGTCGCTTTTCTTCGAGAAGGTGAAGGTTAGTTATTGGGGAATTGATCATGTTGATCAGCATATTCAAGCACACATATAATATAGTATATAATGTTCAGTTTGGTTTAAATATGTAAATATGTTACTTTTATTTTCCTGGCTTGCAGTTTCATCAGTGACATCCCAAGGTACTCCTGTCCTCACAGTGACTCCCACAGATAGAAATCTCCTAGGAACAAACGTCTCATTTAAATGTCAGTATACCTATGTCGACCCGCGTGAAATAGCATCCAGTGTGGACTTTCAGCGTAAACAGAATACTGATGCTGATTTTGTCAGCCTTGTGAAGGTCTTCTTCAACCAGCCTACAGTTCCCACATGGAATCCGAATAACCCCGGAGTACAGGCTCGATCTGATATAAGTTTAACATTCACACCACCACCCCCATTTGGAATTCTGACCGTGAGCAGACTTGTATGTACAGATGAGGCATCGTATAGATGTGTTTTTGTTATCACTACACAAGATGGGTCAAATGATACCTTTAGTGCATCTACAGACTTCAAAGTTAATGGTAAGTACATTTATTTTACAAATTATGTTCCACATCAGGCATGTCAGACCAAGTTCGGATATATAAAAGTAATCCTTTGCTTTCACAACCAATACATTGCAGAAATAGTCAAGTACATGTAGGTTATAATATATGCTTTCACTTGAGAACTGTTAATATACAATGTAGTAATTTACAAAAAAAATTAGAAAAGTGCTATACAGTTAAGTCGGTTTCATAATTGAAAAATCAATACTACATACTGTTCTGCTATCAAAGTGATAGAAATTTAACAACAATGACAATACGATTATTTATTTCTGACAAATACAGCTGAATATATTGAAAAATCTTTTAAATAATTATTATCCTATATTCTATCATGAATGATCCCAGAGCTTTAATCGTAATTCTAACATGCTCCACGTTATAGCCGTGCGCTGATTGGTGCAGACCTCAAAACATACGGAGACTATTACACGATAATCTTCATTTGTTTGTTGTGATCTGCTACATTCACGTGTCGAACTGGTGACGTCTCATTCTTGTGACGCAGTGCTACAAAGCTGAGCGACGATTGGTTCAGTCACTGCGCAGTGGGCGGAGTTCACACAGCTGCAGCTCGTGAACGGACAGCACGCGCGAGCATGGCCTGCAAACCAGTCACGAAATTCTCGTATTAAAACGGGACAAGTTTGCAGCAAAGTTGTCATTCCGCTTATGAAATGAGGAAATATTTATCATTGTGCATGTTAGAATGGAGTTAATGACCTGGCTTCTCAGTGAATATTATCGTGTAATAATTTTTCGATGTTTAGTTTTAGACCTCATCAAAAAACCTCGCGGCGATTACACGATAATATTCACTAAGGCGGTCATTAACGCCTAATTATACACAATAGCATTGCTATATGTATCAGGTCTTAGGACTTCTGGTATGTGGCAGTACTGTGAAAACAAAACAATGGAGACAAAATTGCTTCCCATTATTCAGGAGAATAAACTGAATTGAAATTGTCCTTGCGAAATGTGCCAGGGTTGCCATGGAACAGAGGGGTTCCGATAAAATCTGAAATCCCCAGGCTTGATGTATCTTTACTGTGCCAGTATATCTTGTAGCTCTTGTACTGCATCCAGGTGATTGTCAGTACCTATAAACTCAGCCCATGTCATAAGGAAATGTAATGCAGTCAGGACTGTTCCAGAGATAAGTACATGTGCATGGAATGAAGGGAAGATTATTCAGTTCTGGTATACGCATTGTGGTGGGTGGTATACAGTCATTTAACATTAGGGAGATCAGATAAATGGTGTATGGGTAGTTGGGGTCAGAAAATGTTGTGGTCCGCTGTACCATTTTCTGGAACAGCCCTCGGTAGAAATGCAAAGAACATGCATGCATATTAATTATGCCCCCCCCCCTCTAATTAGAGGGGGGGGGCATATAGCGATCGCTTTGTCCGTCCGAATTTCTTGTCCGCCCGATATCTCAGTTAATATTTGATGGACAGGATTGAAACTTGCATGGAATGTGGCCAGTGCCTCGTAGGTGTGCAGCGTAGAGTTTTTTCCGAGTTCCGGTATAATTTTCAAGAGTTATGGCCCTTTTTCTGAAATCTCCGTGAATGGGACTTGTCTGGGCTGGATCTTGGTTAATATTGTATGGACAAGTATGAAATTTGCATGATATGTGGTCAGTGCCCCACAGTTGTGCAGCGTAAAGTTTCTCTCCGTTTCACTTATATTTTCAAGAGTTATGTCACTTAGTTCCTGAAATCTCCGTGAATTGGGACTTGTCCGGGCTGGATCTTGGTTAATATTGTATGGACAATTATGAAATTTGCAGGATATGTGGTCAGTGCCCTGTAGTTGTGCAGCGTGAAGTTTCTCCGCGTTTCGCGTATATTTTCAGGAGTTATGGCCCTTTTGTTCTTGAAATCTTTGCGAGTTGGGACTTGTTCGGGCTGGATCTCGGTTAATATTGTATGGACAAGTATGGAATTTGCATGATATGTGGTCAATGCCCCATAGTTGTGCAGTGTGAAGTTTCTCTGCTTTCGGTTATATTTTCAAGAGTTATGGCCCTTTGTTCATCAAACCTAAGTGAATGGGATATATTTATTTGTCCAGGCTGGATCTCAGTCCATAACCGATTTGGACTGGGAAAATGGCTATGAAATTGTTATTCTACATTCCAAAGCAGACCACATAGGTCCTGAAGTATGAAATTGCCCCAAAAAGAGTGAATTGGGTGCAAAATTCAAAGTTCACGATCGCTTCATAATTTCACCACAATATACTCTCAAGGAATGTAGGTCTCATAACCAGGTCACATTTTTGGATTTGGCGAAAGCACCCGGGCGACCATCTTGCATCAAAACATTGTATTATTACTTGTTGGTCGATACTTGGAATATGTATTATGCGAGGCATGCCGAAAAAAGTGACTGAAACAGAATTTTTATAATTATCCAAATTAGGCCTCCACAGACCAATACAGAACAGAACAATGGTGGGGCAGTGTCAGATTAAAGCGGAAGGGGGGGGGGCATGCTTCCTTGCTGTGTTTGGTTTCCCAATGACAAAGTGAATTAAGGTGGTTCATGCCTCGAACAACGTCGGCTAAGTCATTTCGCAGGGTTATTTCCCCTATAATAACTTCCAACGTCATATATCACCTTTTCTGATAAGAGAGATTGTCAGGGGAGGTAATGGTGTCGCAAATATTAGAAAACTATGGGGAATGGGGTAATGGTGTCGCAAATATTAGAAAACTATGGGGATGAAAGAAGATCGAAGACCTCCACTTTTTCTTCGAATAATAAAAAGATCAAATGGGGGGGGGGGGAAGCAGTGTTTAAAATATCAGCATAGGTCACCGGATGATTTTCGATTTTGGAAATGGTTTCATAGTCTGAAAATGCAATTTCCAATGTCATACAGTTCGAAGAAATGTATAAACTATAATTCATATAAACTTTATGCGTTTATTTATATTCAACTTTCAGGTGTTCTAAGATCTGTTGAGGTTTCTGTATATAGTACCTGTGGATATATATCTGTATGCTTTGACTTCCTGGCCTTGTTGCGCAGAAAATTATTTTTTCATGATTTTGGCAAAAACGACTGACATGGTAATATTCGCGGCTATGTACAAAAAATCTAGATGGAACACCATCAATTATTTTGATCAGTAGCTTTTACTGCTGATCAACACCCCAGCTACCCACAGCAAAAATATTAGGATTGGTCACCAGACAAAGTTTTGTGGTATGAACCCCCTTAAGGACATCAATAACCTGGATAACAGTGGGCAAATCAGCTGCTCAGGAACCATGGTATTGTTTGTGGTGGTCACTTCTGTTCTTCCTCCTTCACATAGCCCTACATCGTTTATCGTGTTTATCAAATTTAGTTTGTTGTGTTGACTGATTGAATTAATTATGGATAAATACTTATTTGTTTTAGCTGGTGATGTTCCGCCATAACAGCTTTTTCAAATACTGTCAGTAACAGCAGCTGAATGTCACCAGTTGATAAACAAAGAAGTTGTTAGATCCATAAATAATTTGTTCAGTAAATAACACAAAATAAAATACTATCCATTATCCATATTAATGTTATCCATAATTAATTTCTTTGGATACTAGTTCCCAACTTCTAGAATGCCTCTCAACTTAATATGTGTGATATTAAATGGATTTCTTGAAATTATTCAGGGAAGGCTGAGAAGCCAAAGCTTTCATTCCTTCCGAGTACGATCATAGAGAATCAGCCGGTGACTTTCAAATGTTTCGGGAATGTTGGACGGCCGGCGGGCACTTTGAAGATGTCCTTGCATGACCAAAGCAATCCTGGACAACCTGTGCCACTTCCTGCCCGCGAGATACTTTATAATGAAGCCTTAAACTCCTGTACCTACGAGAGAACGATTGAAGCGATCTACAATTTCACAGCAGATCAGAAGGAAATGGTGGTCATTTGTGAGGTGGAGCAGCTGTATGTCGACCCGGAAAATGCTCAGAACCGGACGGATACTCTGAACATACTATGTAAGTAGTGACAAAAGACTGATACATATAATCTGTGTGGTGTGTATAGACCTGGCAAATTCATGGTGTTCATATGTCAGGCACTGTCTTTCTTACAAAAAATGGGAAATCCTTTGACCTGATATTATCATTTTGCATTAAAACCTCATCAGATGATGAATGGCTTGGACAATTAAATATCAAAACTTCAGTTTTGCGATTTAAGCGGAGTTTAAGCACTGACTCGGTAATTCCTCTAATAATTCAATCACAGGAAGTTCACTTATCAACTCTGTTCTTCATACACAGAGAAAAAGTAACATTTCTATTTTTCATTTAAATTGAAGAAAAGTCATATAATGTCAAAATGTGACACTTTGTAGCTGGTGCCATCTTTGCTGCACTCCCGGTGATCGAATTATTAGGGGAATTACCGTATGCCAAAATGAGAAAAATAACATTTGCAAAATTCAGCCAGTTTATATTGGACTCTGCTATCTTGCTCACAGAACTTTGATAGCTTAACAGCCATTTTGGTATTGTTGGATACATCGGTACACATGCACATAGATCCATTGTACATGTAGTTTCTTTTTCCCAGTATTATTTTCACTGTACTTCCTTCATGTGTTATGTAACATGAGATACATTAAAGGATAACTCAACAAATGGTTGACTAAGCCATGCTGCTCTGATGTTTTTTCCATGTAGATTCTCCACGGGACACACAGATCCACATATCCATTAACCAGGGTACCTCAGTTAGAGCAGGCTCACAGCAAGATGTCACGGAAGAAAGTAACATCCAATTGAGCTGTACTACAGACAGTAACCCTGACGCCATCTATCAGTGGTCATACAGACTAGATAGTAACAATGACACTGGGGCTGGTGACCCTGGCCCTAGCGGTATACTACGTCTTGACCGCATCAATATGGGTCAGTCAGGCGAATATTTCTGCAATGCCACCAATGTCATCAATGATGTTACCTACTTCGACCAGCAATCCATCCAGATAACTGTAACTGGTAAGAGATGTATATTGAACATTTATATTTAGTGTTATTTAGTTTCAGCATTTCGCCAGGCAACGAGCTAATATCTGTATAATATTATCACCTTACTTCCACAATAATAACAGCTGCAGTTTCACTTAACTCTTTTTCTCATGACCCCAGATACTGGGCAGTGCACTGCAGCAGCTATCCCATAGAGTCTATCCATTATTGCCAAAATATATATGGGTAGATATCTTTATACAGCAAAACAGATTGACAAAAATAACTAAATAGTATTGGAGAACAGATCAAAATCATCATAGCTTTCTGATGAGATGGAACTATCATAAAACGGTCAGATAATAATGACAAGGACAAACTTCACCATGGTCATCTTCACGAGTTACGCGATCACTACTCAAAACCCATCTACATGGGGATCCCCACAACTCTTCAAAACTTGTTTACACAGTGGCTTTAAAATTAAAACCTGTGTTGCAAGTGTTCTACCTGATCTCATAAATCTACATATCACATGCATCAAAACAATTCTACAGGTGGACAGGGGAGATAACCATGTAGAGGATTGAGTTGTTTAATGAACTGGAAAATGTACGTGTAGTGCAAGTTTAAATCTACAATTTGAATCTTCACGACTGTTTCTGCTTGTGAATTACCATTATCAATTACTCAGTTGGCTTTTATTTTGCTTCAGTTGTAATTTGTGATATTTCCACGACTTGGGAACACTTATAACTAGTAGTTTAGTATCCATTTGGGCCACTATCAGCTCAGTGAACCGTATAGATCTATGTTTATAGTATACAGAGGCTTTATTTTTGAATGATACACTGAATTAAGGCAATGTTTACTTGCTATATATTCTGAATAGATGTATGAAACTTCAAGATATATTTATATATTAATATATAAATGATAGCTATATAAATGATAGCTATTCTATGAAAATGATGAACAATATGAGAACAATACAGCATTCTCTTTGAAATTTGCACAAAAGCCCCAGTGAACAGAAAACTATGGACGAAAGCCCCAGTGGACAAAAGCCCCATCCAACATTTAGTTTCAGGCCAGGACAATAAGATCACATCTTTACCAATTTATCAATGTATACCCCCTTGCATAGTAGGGGGGTTTACTGGATTCCGATTGTCCATCCGTCCGTCCCTTCTTTTGTGTCCGTGTGTCCATCTGTTCGCCCGTCTGAAATTTGTTCCCAGGCAATAACTTGAGCACCGTTAAGTGGATTCTTCTCAAATTTAATATGCATATTCCATGCCATGAAGTGTCACCTGGGATTGCATTTCGACCACTTTCGCAAATAGGTAGCCCCTTCTGGTGGTTAAACACTACATGTATATGCATTTCCATGCAATAACTTGAGAACCGTTCATCAGATTCTTTTCAAATTTGGTATGTATATGGTGGATTCTACGCAAAACTGTACCGCTAACTCCCATTTCTATCCGTCCTTGACGGAATATGACATTAGAAACACCAATAACTTGGAAAACATCATAAACAAAGTTTCCTGTACCTTATTATCTAAAATGTGTCAATGAATTGCATAAGATGAAAATAAACAAGTGCCCCTATGAATTATTTGTACAGTTTTTAGTTTAGCGGAACAAAACACAAATGACATTAGTAACATTTGTGTTACTAATGTCATTTGTCTGTCAAAATCTATTTTGTATATGTACAAGAAATTTCTTATAACAGAAGCACTTGCATATGCTCAGTGGAATTAGGCCAAGCATATTGATGTATCTGTACCATTGTCAGTGTATGTCATCGCCCATGCTGTAATATTGAGCCTTTTCAAAAACGTTCTAATGTCATTTCCGTCAAGGGAGTTGGACAGACATGACACTAGAAACGTTTTTCAGACGCTCATAGTATCGATGCATTGGTATTTTATACACTGGCAATAGTACATATATCTCAATAAGGTCAAGCTAGTACCACTGTAAATCTTTAATTGATTGATTTAATTGACATTTGTTTTGTGGTGAATATTGTAAAAAAAGTTGGACAGACATATGACATTAGAACAAATGACATTAGAAACATTTACATTTCTGTCTCTCTATTATACTGCAGATAAGAAATGTGCAGTGTAAAACTGTTTATATTCAGATATGCATACATTACACAACATTTGTGGGTTTAGCAAACACAGTACAAGACACAGTCAGTTTTTTAACATTTTTAATGTTGCAAACGTCATTTTCCGGTGAGACAGACAATTTGACGGAAAGTGGTACACTTTTTCGTGGAATCCGCCATATACCATGCCACGAGATGTTGCTTGGACTGGACTATTAAGGGGCTGAGGGGTTGTAACACCTCTGGTGTCTCATGTCATACATGGCTGCCACTTGAGAATGAGCTGAAACCTCGGGTTTATCTGCCTGTAAATCTGAGCTCAAACAATTGTGGATTAAATTAAGTTGTTATTTGCGCTGAAAACTTTGCAATTGTGAAAAATACTGTGATACATTCAATGTTTTAATTTAATTTCTACCATGATATTCCATAGTAATTTTAATACACATATTGATTCTACTATTCACTATTGTTCATAATCAGTTTTCCTTCTAATCAGTTATTCTTCTTGAATATTAATGAGCCTTGTTCTACTGTGTTTCAATTTAGTTCCTACCACGATATTCCACGGTAATTTTAATACATTTTACTTTTTTCGCTATCATTCATTTACTTTGAAGTCTGCTTTATTCTATTTGAATATTAATTATCAGTGTGCCTATTTTAATCAATATTTTTCCTAATCATTTTACTTTTTAATCTGTTTCATTCTAATTGAAATATTAATGAGCATTGTGTCTAATCATATAGCCTGCTTTACTTAATTTTCCGCCAAATCCCAGTCTGAGAATATGATATTGCTATTTGTGTGCGAGTGTGTATATGTCAAAAATTCTTGTTAGCACAACAACTTCGAAACCATTCGGTCAATCCGCTCCAAAATTGCACTGAATATATTTGTTTCTTTATCTTAATTAATAATCAATCGTCATCAAAAGTACATATATAACACACGATTTTGTGATTTATACACAACCTAAATGCTCGTTTTATGGTAAAATTAATGCCAAGTATACGCACACCAACTATTAGTGACAATAGCTCCCTCTACCAAAGCCCACTATAAATAAATGATCTTAACCCTCTGATATGTTAATTATGCCCCTTTTACCATGTGTACGAGTACAGTCTAGATAAAGATAGGGTCACTTACAAAATTTCATCCCCCCCCCCCTTTAACCAAATTGGCATGAACGTCACCCACGAGAGATTAAAGAGTGACAAAAACTTAGTAATCATTCACTTGTGCAGTGTATCAAAACATTATGATTGTAAAGCATTTCCTCTGCAGCTGCCAAAGACACGAGGCAAATCTGTATTTCATATGTCTTTATCTATTCCAGAGAAACCTTCCACATTGGTGCCCCCATCGACTGAGGCTCCAACTGATCCCACAGACGCTTCAAAGACAACCAATGATCCCGGAAAACAAACACAGCCAGAAGATGGTAAACATTCACTCCTTAAGCAGTTTTCTTCTTGTATCATACTTCGATGGCTTCAGAAAGAATATGCGAAAACTTGTTCAGGTCTGTAACGTGCATGTATATCAAGAAATTTCACAACCTATCTCTTCAGTCTGGTCCTTGGGTGAGAAACGAGATGTGATATTTTTCAATATCATCAGGTTCTAGATCAACTTCTCTTCTTGAGATTCCACTGCAGATTTATGGTTATTCATTCATACTTGTTACTGTATAACACCACTCTACCTGTGGATATGTAGCTATTCTGTTATGTTATTTTGCTTGTTAAGCACTGCCAGTTGTGAAGTATGTCCATTTGATGACCATCTGTGTAATGTTAACATGTAACTGTGGTACTTTTGCAAGTTTATGTCATATTCAAGATAATCTTATAAATTATAGGATTTATACTGGTTTTAATTTTAACAAATTCAATGTTATTAATGCTATTGTAGAGCACAGCACCACAAGCATGTCAGAACTTGTGACATTAATATGAAGCGATTAACAACGGCACATTGTCACAACTGTACTCAATTCTCTGCATTGTCGCTTCATTCCACTGACAGTGGAAGACTTCGAAGTACAACATCGTTAACGTCATCTGTGATGTCAAAAGGGGCAGTAGGGACTTCTCGACTACTGTAGAAGTTTTTGAATCCGCTGAGACCGAATACAAGTGAAATGTTGTGAAAAATCTTTGACGTTCATTATTCACATCGTCAACTTGAATATGACCTACACTTACACAAGTACCACTATTACAATTTAAGCTCGATGTATTTGATAACCATTTGCTTTGTGTCTTGTAAGCTTCATGTATTTGATGACCATTTGCCTTGTGTCTTGTAAGCTCCATGTATTGATGACGATTTGTCATATATATTTCAGATAAGACAGGAATGATCGCGGGTCTGGTTGTAGCAGGTGTGGTTGCCATTGTTCTCATCATAGTCCTCGTCATTTTTATCCAGAGGAGAAAATCCAAGGGTAATGAAGAGTTTGAAGGTATGAGGTCTTTGTTAACAGCATGCCTTTCTCGGGCTTCTATAAGACACTCTCTTCACACACCACACTTTTAAATTAATATAACTGTTATACTTCATTGCTATTCACTTTCCGTCGTGATATGACTGAAACAAGGTTGAAAACGACGTTAAACCCTACTACTCACCCCCCTTGTTATTCCCTTCCAATCTCAAAACATAGTGACAAATTTTTACTACTGATTAAAAAACTAAATTTGCATGAAAATAGTCCTGGACATTATTGTCTATGAATTCCTGTTATATTTGTGTTTGATGTGGTTACATGAGCATTTCTTGTCTTTCTTTACAGAGCCACCCAACAAGCCCAGGAAGTAAGTATTCATACAATCTATGACAGAGCTCGAAATGACGATCAATCTGAAGGACAGTAGAACAGAATAGAATATATTTCTTGCCAAATGAGGCACCAATACAGGGACAAGTTTTACAAATGTCTGTTGGTGGGTGGGGCCCATTTCGACCCCTGTATGCTATAGTAAATCTTGCAAAAATTCAATCACAGAATGTGAAAGTTTCCAAAATGTGTGACCAAATTTATCAGAACAGGAATTTGTCAAGCTGGTCCATAATAATGTCTATAATCATGCAGATGGTCCATAATAATGTCTATAATCATGCAGATGGTCCATTATTTCTTTGTTTATAATTAATTGATTTTATAGAGTGGTCAAATTTATTGAATGACTGATTCCATAAAATTGGGTTGATGGAAGTTTCATCGGATGATCAAATCTCAGAAGATTTACTCTAACCATTTCATGGCATTGCAGACATTTTATTTTGGATTTCATCGCAATCAAATGGATCTCCATTAAAATATTAAATTGCTTTGCCAAAATTGCTGTGCTGAAAGAATTTTTATGAAACAGAATAGAACATTCTGGCAGTTCAGTATCGGGTAGTTTGAAGAAGACTGTATAAATGTAATTTGACTGATTTGTTCTTATTTTTTCAGTAATCAAGATTTGAGGACTGTTGTACATCAGCCAGATTTGGTGACAAATGGGGAGAAGATCAACAACTACAACAATAAGGTACGTTGAATGTATTTCATCTGGAGAGAAACATCATCATTCATTCTGATAGTTTGTTTCCCTACAAAAAGGGCTTCGATGTATGAGTATTTCAATAATAAATTTTTCGGTGGAATGGATCCCCAGTCTGAATTGGCATTTTATAAAAATTCACACTGAAAAATGCTTTTGTGCATTACAATTTCTAACATGGGAATGTGACTAACGTCACAGGACCTGCGAAGTAGGGTTTGATTTAATTTAAGTGTGTACCTTGACCTAACACTGACCATTTCCATGGTCGTAGGAGACATTGAGACATGATTTTGTCAATTTTCGAGGTTTCTAGGTCACCTAATTAGGTCAGAAATTGGGTCAGAAAGTTGGTCAAATTAACCTTGAACCAATTAGGTCAGGTCACACTGACATTGACCTAATTAAGTGCATTTCCATGATCTAAGAAGGCATTAGAACATTTTTTGCCAATTTCGAGGTTTATAGGTTACCTAAGTAGGTCAAATTTTCATCAAAAGTAGGTCAGTCAGTACTTGATGGTAACAGTTCCCTAATGCACGTTCATGCAAAAAATCAAAGTTCTAATATCAACAGTTCTCCTTATTTTGCCATCTATCGGATAGACTCGATCATTACCGGACAATTTGCAAATGAGAGCCTATTTCGTAGGAAAATGAAATTGTTAAGTTGTGACATGAACTGATTTCATCTCACTGTAGATGGTCTCTTAGATTGTGACGCCGAGGCCAGGAATCCAATATTGATCACATTGTAGAAGAGCAGGGGCCGATTGTTCGACCAGCGATTCAACTAACACCGCTATTAGCGCCAAACCACTATTGAAGTTAAACCTTGGATTAGGCAGATTTAATCCTGTATTAGCGCTAAAAGCGCTTCGAACAACCGGCCCCTGTGATATAGGGAATCCCTATCTATTGGTGATACACAAACCCTACGATAAGGGGCCATTCAAGTATTACGTACGCAAAACATTGAATTTTTTTACCCCCTCCCATTTGCAAAATTTAACCCTGCATACATGGGAAAAATCTTGATTTTTATACCTCCCTCCCCTTCGCTGTGTACGTAATACTTGAATGCCCCCTAATGAGAGAAGAGTGTGTGTATGTAGTCTAGCAAAATTGAACCATGTAAATTGTATATGGTTTTAAGACTGTCATATGTGTATACAGGTGAACTTCCATGTCCTGGTATGACTGAACGATTGTTGAAAGCGACATGAAATCACTCACTCATTGTTAAATATATATTACAGGGTTATGAGAAGAGTGAAGACCAGCTGTACTATGCCGATCTGGCCTTTGATGACAAGCCAAGAAGTCGGAAGCCAGTACAAATACTGTCTGAACCAGGAGGGACAGATTATGCCGAGATAGCCATGCCGAGGGTGTAACTGACTGTGTCTATGTGGTAGACTGCTGCCACGTCGGACAGAACGATTCAGCCACATAGTTTCTCTGATAACCACTGATTTAAATAGGTATCAGGAGGGTGCTTTGAAAAACAATTTTCATAAAAAAAATTTGTTCTAATTTTTTTATTTTGCCGATACATGCTATTGGCCTTTTAAAGTAAATATATCCGGACGCATGCTTTAATATCACTTCCTGAAGTAACGCATATCATTACCTTACTGTTTCCGATCTACATTTATCAGCTGTTTTGATATCAAGGTTGTTTTCAGTTTTCATTGTTTCATTTTCAGCAGAATTCAGAGACCCTTCGCTTTGCAGGAAACTGCAAACAGATTTACATTTCCAAAGTATGTATTTGACCATTCCAGAAATTCCAGACATACATGTATACAACTATGTTTAGACATTACTGTACATGTATCATGTACATTCCAGAAGAAAATTTTCAAACAATAATTCCTAACGTTCGATACTTTGTTTACAATTCCAGTTTTAACATTGTATTCATCATTGCAAGACAAGTGTATGTAGCTTATCTAAATGAATTAAGTTTACAAAAATGTAACCCTGATGAAGGTGGAATGTAAGCTTAACTCGTGTCCATAACACACCGCTTGTACACGTCCCAGCAAGTATATACGGGACAGCTTGTCAGATTTTATCATGAAATAAAGATGGTTGTACTCTTGTACTTGCCTGCCAGGTTAAAGTCACATTGACCAATTTTCTGCCAAAGATGATCACACAAAATCCAGGTGAACTCGTCATATAAAGGAAGATCCTTTTTGGGAATGTCTTGGGTTGAAAATCAGTGCTTTTGTTGGTCAGTCCACTGCTGATGGAACTGGCAGGGGTGGCAATACTGTGCATCCTCTGGTGTCCGACGAAACGACACAGGCATTCCAATGAGGTTGAGGGGATGTAAATCTGATTCAGATTACAACCATCTTGATTTTGTGATAAATCCGACAAGCCGTCCCGAATACATTTTCTGGGACAAACAGTAGATCCACTCATCAATGCAGTCATGTTACAGGACTAATTCAGCAAGGTTGGAGTGTAAATTACATGCATATATATTGTGATGCTGTGATGTCATTATGAGGGATTGCAGTGTGCTATGGTTGTGATAGTGTTTAGTGATGAACTTACATATAATGTCCAACTTGTTAGGAGATAAATGTACTGAAAATCTGAGGAGAATCTATTGTAGCTTCGTTTCCGGTAGTTTTCATCAAACAACCCAGGAAATCGTCATACTGGAAGTCATACATATCATAAATTTGTTGTTCGATAATGCATTCAAAACTGTATTTGAGGGAGTACTCATTGGTAAATACCGGTCTCCATGTGAGATTGAGACTGATCAAGTTTCGTGTTTCTGGAGATTAATAATGATGCTTCATCGACAGTTATCACCAAAGATCTTGATCCGTTTCATATGTTTCAAGAAATGACATGGGGAATATGATTATTATCAACAGTTCCCGTTATGATGGCGAACTGTTCTGTTCACTCCTTGGGGAACATTCAAGTATTAAAGAAACAAGGGGTAGGGAGTATAACAGGCGCAATACTTCCCTCTCGATGCTAGGTTGAGTTTTGCATATAGAGGGGAGGGCGGTCAAGAAATCATAATAATTACACATACGTAATACTTGAATTCCCTGTTGTAATTCCGGATGCTGATATGTGCTATCCTAACATTGTACCTGCTGATAGCCATTGAGTTTTGCTACGTTCTCCAACAAAGGAGGTCACAGCAATGCCTGCGATAGCTCTTTAGTAGATACTGTTGCTGAGAAAGGACCCTCAAGCAAGTTTTAATGGTCTCTCTCAGATGTCCAGTCAGTGTTGCTGGGTTATCTAGCCCTTTGGCAGGCTAACATTTTACTTATTCAGCCAATTTATATCTCATTACATCCGTGCCATTGGTTGCCAATCACAGATACAAACTGCACTACCATTGGTTGTTGTGAGCTAGGTTACATGACTCTTTGCACTTAAGAATAATGCCGGACCTACAAAGAATGCATTTATGTTTAGCCAGAGGCTTTGTGGTAGCATGTATCTGGTAGTGAGAGAATGGTACTCCGGTACATGGAAACAAGGTCAGAGTAGCCATCATGATGGGTTTGTTGACCCGCAGTTGGGTGAAAAGTGGGATGATCCCTGCACTGTGACACTTTCAGCTCCTTACTTCCTAGTAGGACATTTTCACAATTCAATTTCCTTACTGTCTGTGATTTCATAGAGTAGTACATATTACTGTAATTGTGAAGGAGTAAGGTTGCAGACTCCAGGGATCCAGCATTTCTGTACATCTGTTCAAGGCCTTAGGATTGACAGATAGGGACCATCAAACACCCAAACCACATTTCATTTTTTTTCCCCCAGGAGATTGTCGCTCAATAATAATAATATTATATAATACATTTAATTTGAATAAACAGGTTCAAATATGTTACTGGATCATATCAGCAGTTCTAGCTTTTCACAGTTAAACATGTACCCACATTTCATCAGCATTACTCAAACATATATATCCATTGTGTAGGGTATGTATGAATTTTTATGTAGTGTGGATGGTTTTAGAAGCTTGTATGATGCAGTAATTTTCCCCTCTAGATGAAGTGGTAAAAGTAAAATGTCATGTGAGAAAACGTACACAAAGTAACAGTAACAAACAGATAGCTGCTAGTATTGTTTCAAAGAATACAGGAACACAAACAAATACATGTTTTAGAAGCACTGGTCTGCATTAATTTTCCCATAAAATGTCGGTTGTGAAAATGTACAAAAATTTAACAGTAAGGAATATAATACAATCTAGCTCATAGTTTTTGTTCAAAGAATGGAAGAGCCACATACCAAAAATGATAATACATGAAATGCAAAATAAATCATGTCAAGGAAGACTACCACTGCACAGGAAATATTGGCAATGTTGAAGCCACTTGCAGCAGTGAATCCACTTTGTTAAAACACACACACTCGCAAACCTGGATCTGACCCTCGCAATGAGGCTTGTATAACTTACTGGGGTGTGTATATGGAGTATACTATATATTATTGTTGCAGTCCATTCCAGCACCACCCTCCGCCCCCCCCCCCCCCTCAATTATATCCCCAGTGTTGTCAGGTATGGATTGTCCTGTATAATTGTCTTGTATATCTAACCATTTGTCATACATTGTCATTATCATACCATATATGTATATTCCCTTCAGCAGGGATCTGTCATGTAGATGTCCATGTTAAACCTGTGTGTCAGTGAATGATGCCTGTGTCAGGTATAATTTCAAAGTGCTATGTAAATAGGTTTATTTTTTGTTGGTCCGTTTTTCAGGTGCATTTATCCAGGAGCTAAGTTCAACTGAAATCATGGGACCAATGGCTTGAATTTCCCATAACCTTGTATGATCACAAAGTTTGAATGTAGGGATTGGAAATTGAATGTGTAATTTCTAATGACATTGATTACCATATAAATTATCATATGTTTGTCATATTTAACAGTGGGAAAAGTGCCACAGCTTTCTTTCGTATCCATAACTTAAAAGTACTTGGATAACGAGTTGAAATTCTAGTTGAACACTTTCTGGATATCAAGGTTGTCACTATCTTTGAAATGTTATAGCGTTTTCTCCAGTTTCAAGACATATCTTTAGCCAGCGAACGAAAACTTATTTTTATACATAATATTCTTGAGAGGTTTATTTTTTCGTTGGTTGTGTGATATCTGAAATGTACTTTCTATCAATGATCCTGAAGGCCAATCAATTCTCGTTAACCTGCACCTAAAATTCTTAGATTTGAGTAGATTTGTATAATTGACTTTAATTCATTCGAAAAGGTATGGGAACTATCTGCATGTGGATTAGGCTAATTATTTGAATGTTCTAATTGGAAGTATTCCCTTCATCACTGTTCTAATAATTATTGAGTGTCTAATTGTTACAGGGTCTCAAATTTTCAGGTGTTGCCCTTGGAATTTTTAACAGGCAGTTTTAAATGTCAAATACTGGGAGGTTATAAGCCCAAATTAATTGATTAATAGTGAAGAGCTCAGTATTATGAACTGAGTCAGTATGCGAGTACTGATAGAAAGTTGAATTGTGTTAAGCACATGTAAATATCAAAATATTTGTCCATTGTAGAAATGTGTATGTAATTAAGTTTTAAAGGTGTATATAAATATATTCACATTGATATATGCTAGATCAGATAATGTAGTTTGTCACCTTACCATATATTTTCTCGGCTTCATTTGGTGCTTGTATACAAAAGCTTTCTTTTAGGGCACATTATTCTATCTATTGTGTAACTTAGATATGTGGAAGATCTGATCAAAAGTTAATCAAACCCCTTAATCCCATAGTATGCTGGATTTTCTGTAGTAGAGAGAAATGAGAAGCCAGATGTGTATGCATATTCCCTGATTATGTTTCAGACCAATTGGGTACAAATATACCATGTGTTTATCAGCAAGATTTCTTTATAATGTAAAATATTTTGTTTGTTACCGTTTGTTGACAGAACTGCTTCCCTTCGACAGTTGTTCATATTGTAATAACTGTTCTCCTGTGTCTCTTCAACATTTTTATGTCATATTACTACGCAGAGCAACTATAGGTTTTACGTTGTCTTCTATTTCAAAATGTTGTAGGGCCTTAGAATAAAACAAAACTACGCTTTTCAACACAGTGTATTATGAGGCTCTATATGGCCATTGAATATGTGACCATGTAAAATCTTGAACATTGCCGTATTGATAATTTGAACAAAATGTAAAATAATGACTAATTTTCTGATTGTATAAGAAGAATTTATAGGGTGTGCAATGCATGTGTTGGTCATCAAGGATTGACAAGATCATATAGCAATATAGTCAATAATTTCTGTGATCAGTGAAAGTATGCCATGAAATTGTGAATTTCATCTTAGAAAATGTATCTTTGTTTGATTTGTATCCATCAGGTAACCCGGTATCCAGGAGAGGAGATTGTTAGAAGGATATGGTTGTTTAGAATTGTGCTCCAACTATCATTTAGAACTCTTAACATCAATTCATGATATAGGTGCAAAGAAGTTAGCTGGAAACTGCCATTTCAACTCACTTTCCTCTAATGTTGAATACACTTGAATTCTGCTTTGCTATGCATGGAAGCCAAAAGTTCCAAGGGTTACGGATTTTTGACAGCTAATACATCCAGTTTAAGTGAAATTCGTCCATGATACCTGAAAATTATCTATTTTGAAATATTAATGAGATTAGTATATATGACATTAAGTTAAAAACGCATTCGTCCAGTCACTGGCTGATAACAGAAACTGAATATACCCGACTATGCAGATGTTTAAAAGAATGAATACAATCCACAGTGTGGTTGTTCAGACTGAATAGAACCCATGGTGTGATTGTTCATACTGAATAACACACTGGCTGTTCAAACTGAACATAACTCAATGTGTGTGTGGTTGTTCCGATCGAACCAAATGTGTTGTTTTTCAGACTGAATATAACCCATGGTACGGTTGTTCATACTGAATAAAACTGGCTGTTTAGTGGGTGGTTGTTCAGACTGGATACCCACTGTGTAGGAGGTGTTCAGACTATTCTGTCCACACCACCTACTCACTGTGTGATTTGTTCAGAATGGATATCAACCACTACTTGACAGTTCAGAGTGAATATCACCCAGTATGTGACTTTTCAGACTGAATATCTCCAACTGTGGCTGTTCGAACTGAGTATAATGCACTGTGGGGTTGGTCAGACTGTTTTCAGCCGGTGTATATACATCTTCATTGTGGAGACAAACAGTGCCTTGTAAATAGATTTGTATCGTCGATTCGTGTAAAATCCCTACGTATTATTTGTCCTAGATTAGACGGTATTTTGCTGCATATTTTATGTACATTGCAAACTCTACACCAAATAAATATTAGACCCTTAACAGTTTATACTCGGATTTGATTTGTATATATTACATGAATATGTAAAGATCACAAACTAACTAACTTTTTCAAGCCACTTTACAATACCTGTCCCTCTATTCTAGTTCTGTGGCGGGTGGTTGGTGCATGCCCATATGGCACCTGTTCCTGTTGCTTCAATGCATTTTGCTGAGAAGCAATGTGGTACCTAGCACCGTAATTGCACTTATCTTTATTGCACCAATGTAAGCGTCCTGTGCATCTCTTGTGCTGTCCTCGGTGTTTTGTGGGGTGAATGGCAGGTGGATGGTTCCATGTTGCTTCGGAGATTGCTTCTTTGAAGCAACATGAATGTTTCAGGAGGAAAACATTCAGGAGGAAAACTGGTTGTTAAGGTTCAAGGACTCGACCAATCAGTCAAGTATAACCATTTCATCCCAATCACCATACAATGCAAACCAATAAAACCAGGTATTTACATAGATGCTATTTTGAGAAGGAGAATAAAGAAAGGTAACTCAATTTTATTTTTGGAAATGACAAAATGTATGTGCATCATACAGGATCAAAATGCAGCTTACTATGGGTGTCCTGTTGAAGCTCTCATGGTGTAGACTATGACGAGGGTGCCAACGCCCACATGTTTAGCTAGTCTAGCTGATTCACTCAAACATGCCCTGGCTCATTCGTAAATGCCGTATTTGTGACCCAAATCTATACCTGCTTTTGCTATGCCTTATCTCCCTTTAGGAAGATCCTACAAATAGTTGAAAACGAAAAAGTTGTCTCCCCTTAGGGAGCTCTCTCAGCTCAGCTAGGTTACTTAAGCTCTGCCCAATCCATAATCTTCCTCTTTCTCTATTTGTACCTCAAGTGTGGTGCATATCAGGAAGTGTCCAAAAGAGTGCTGGTTTGGTTGTTGTTGTTGGTTTGACCTTCGGTTATACCTTTGCTAAACTTGTACTTTCTATTGCTGTATTCTTGGACAATCATGTCTGAGATTTCTATCCCGGTTGTTTCTAATTCTTGTCGCTCGTGTGGGCAGTTTTGGACTCGCTTAGATGCTCACACGGTTTGCTTTTCGTGTAAAGGTCACTTGTGTTATCGGCAGGCCACGTGTTCAGAGTGTCAATCTTGGGATACTTTTACCTGGAGGAACTATGCCCAGGCGCGACGGGCATATTTATTGCATGCTACTGAAGACCCGGGGTTATCGGAGGACGATAGACGTCAAAATGAGATTGCGTTAGTTGGGGATCTGAAATTTAACGAGGACCTCGTGGGTTCAAATTTGGATTTGTCGCATAGACTTAAAAGTCTGGCTTTATCATCGGCGTCTGTTACTATCCCTCCTAGTGGGACCGTCGCACGAGGAGATAGCGATCATGTTCTAGACAGTCTGGCTTCTGCTGGTAAAGCTTTGTCTGGGGTTCCTGTGAAACCAGTTTCTTTGTTTGGGACAACAAAGGTCTCTAGCCCCAGGTCGGGTTTGCCTGAGCGTTCTATTGTTAACAACGAACAAAAGATTTCTGCTTCACCGCGTGTCATTTCTCCTAATCCTTTGTCAGTCGGTCTATCTTTGGCCGGTTCTTTCAAAGAGAAAAAACATCATCGATTGTCGACTTCACCTTTATGGTTTAAATCTCGTTCTTCCTCTGTTGTTTTATCTAAAGCAGCTCTTCGCTCTATGGAGGGTCGTTCGGACTCTACTTTGAATTATCAAATTGCGGAATTACAGCCTCCGGTTTCTACGTTTGTTGACCCGTCACTTCGTCGTTCCCGTGCTTACAAACGACGCTCTTGTACATCGCAACGCCGTTCACGTTCTCGTTCGCCTGTACGTCGTTTTGTTTCTCCGCCTCGACGTTCTGTTACGCCGTCTCGTCGTTCTCATACGCCTGTACGCCGTTCTCATTCACCTGTTCGTCGTTCTCGTTCTCCTGTTCGTAGAGCTCGTACACTGAATCGTCCTAGTACTTCTTTACGGCCTTCCCGTTCTCCGGTATGCCGTTCTCGTACTCCTGTTCGACGTTCCCGTACGCCACGCCGTTTACCACGTCGTTCTTCCTCATCTCCCCGTCGGGGTCGTCAAGTTCGTCAGTCGCAGACTCCGGATCTTGATCAATCTTTTGATCGGTTATTGTCTACCTCTCGCCGTCGACACGTCGTTCATTCTCCCAAAGCGGTTTCGACGTCTTCTTCTGATAGTCAAGATTCTTCTTCTTCTGCGGATAGTTTGAAGGATTCGTCTAAGATGCCTTTTGCTGATAAAATGGCAGCGGTTTTGGCTCTCGTTCCGGACATGCCCGTTTCTTCTAATGCTGTCTCTTCATCTGCTCGGGTTAAATGTCCAACAGCGGCTTCTTCCGCGTTCACGTCTACGTCTACTAAGACCCCTCTCACGTGTGCTCCGTCTCCGGCTTGGGAGTCTAATTGTATTGGGTTTGATCGTCAATTGGAGGAGGACAACAAGTTTAAGAAGCCCTCGTTTTCATTTTACCAACTTCATGATAACGTTCTTCCCGACAAACCGCCCAAACGTGATCGTGATTTGAGTCAGGTTTCGAAATCATCTAAAGCAACTTCTGTTTCGGTTCCTATCAAAGTTGTTATACGCCCGCCAAAAGCGGACGTATTATGTGATGGCGGTTTCCGTCTGTCCGGTTCTCGTGTCCGGTCTATATCTGGGACAGTTTCCTATCTACAGTTTCAATTTTTGGTGAGTGGATACCCTACGGGGAGACGATGTGTCGCATACCAAAATGAAGGTCGAAGTCAAAGGTCAAAGGTCACAGGCCTACAAAACAGGAAATCACTGAAGTGTTCGTGTCCGGTCTATATCTGTGAACGTTTTCTATTCACAGTTGCAATTTTTTGTGAGTGGATATGCTAGGTGGAGACGATGTGTCGAGTACCAAAATTGAGGTCGAGGCCAGAGGTCAAAGGTCACTGTTGCCTAAAATCAGGAAATCATTGATCGTTGACAGTTTTCTATCTACAGTTCTAATTTTTGGTGAGTGGATGCCCTAGGAAGAACGATGTGTTGCATACTAAATCTAGGTCAAGGTCAGAGGTCAAAGGTCAGTGTGACTGAAAAATCAGGAAATCATCAAAAATTTCTAATTTCTAATTTTGTGAGTGGATTCAAATAGGGGAAATGATGTGTCGCATACCAAAATGTAGGTCAAGGTCGACGGTCAAAGGTCACTGCCCCCAAAATCGTGAAATTATTAAAGATAACATTTCTTTGTGTCAGTAGATATATTAGGGGGACACGATGTGTCACATATCAAAATGTAGGTCAAGGTCAAGGTCACTGTGACCCCAAAATCGTGAAATTGTTAAAAATCATGATTTTTTGAGTCCATTGAGAAATTACGGGTAGCTGTTTTGTCATGTACCAAAATTTAGATCCAGGTCAATAGTCAAGATCACTGTGACCCCAGAATCAAGGTCAAAGGTCAGTGTGACCTAAACATTAGGAAATAATAAAAAATTACTAATTTTTTGTAAGTGGATTCAATAGGGGGAAATGAAGTGTCGCATACCAAAAATTAGGTCAAGGTCAACTTAGGTCACTGTGACCCCAAAATCAGGAAATTATTAAAAATAACTTTTTTGTTGTGTCAGTAGATACATTAGGGGGACACGATGTGTCACATACCAAAATGTAGGTCACGGTCAAAGGTCAAGGTCACTGTGACCCAAAATTCGTGAAATTGTTAAAAATCATGATTTTTTGTATCCCTTGAGAAATTATGGGGAGACGGTTTGTCATGTACCAAAATTTAGGTCAAGGTCAATAGTCAAGGTCACTGTGACTCCGGAATCCAGAAATCTTTGAAAATTACTTTTTTTTGTGTCAGTAGATATATTAGGGGGACATGATGTGTCACATACAAAAATGTAGGTCAAGGCCGAACGTTAAGGTCACTGTGACCCCCAAAAGCATGAAATTCATAAAAATCATGATTTTATTGTGTCCATTGATACATTGAGGGAAGACGATGTGTCTTATACCAAAATTTAGGTCAAATGTCAAGGTCACTGTGACCCCAAAATCAGGAAATCATTACAAGTCACATTTTCATATGCCTGTCGAAGACGAGGTCATGTAATGCGATGTTGGGTTCTGTCCATTATCCGTTAACATTTGTTGTCCATGCGATATCTCTAGTTTCAAGGTATGGAATTGGTACCAAATTTTACTCGCATGGCAAAGAGAAGCCATACATCAATTTGTCAAAGGTCAACGTCAAAGTCCTCCAAACCTGAATCAAGTTTAGCTGACTATATGTGTTAGGTTGGAATATTCAGAGTTCTCTCCCCTACATGTATATAGCATTTGTCCTGTCGAATTGCCTGCCGTGTTTGAAACAGCTACATTTAGTTAAACTGTTGTGAAATAAAAACCATACAATTACTAATTTAACGGGGAGATGGGTCCTTTATGACCTTCATACCTGTTTTAATATTAACTCAAGAACAAAGGTTTACTTCATCACTTTCTTCTTCCTTCATGAAAATTTTTCTCGTCTGAGAGAAATCCATTTGCAGAAAAACTACTATTTTCTTGTGTTTGATTATTGTCGATTTCAGTGTGGGATATGTGAGCTCTCGGCTCTTGCTCCAAGATCAACTAGTTGCCAAGAGTTAAGCTCATTTTAGGTTATCATTCAATATAAGATGTGATATATGTTACATTCTCAGGAGCACAAAATTGTAGACCTTTCTCTGGATTGCTAGCTACCAATTGGAATCAAGGCTATTAAACAACCTTGAAATTTGAACCAATGTGTTTCCAGATATACGGGCGTATATTGAAGCCCCTTGGGCTCTTGTTGATAATGTTATGGAGATGTTGCTGGCAATGCAACGTATTACATCTTTCGCGGATTGGTTTCTGTTGGCTACTTCTCGGATTACCTTGGATCCTGTGTTACGTTAGAGCGATGGTTCGGCTTCTTTGTCTTCTGGTCGTCTTACCTATTTACGAGCTTTCATTGACACACTCAATATAGCTAACAGTCATGTCATTGAGGCAAGTGCTTTTTCTTATGTTTCGCTTCTTCAAGCTCAGCGTAAAGCGTTGCTTCAGTTTGTCAAGCCTGACGTTCCATACTTTGTGAAGGATCAACTGTTACAACAGCCGTTATCCTCTAAGTTTGTTTTCAACAATGCTATCGAGTCCGTCATGCCTAGTATTCGTGAGGAACGGACTTCTTGTTTGATTTCTGCTGCGGCTCAGCGTCCTGCTTTTTCCGTGGATCGGAAGCCTAACCGGAATCGTGTATCCAAGTCTACCCAACGTGAGGTGTTTCCACATGGTAATTTTCGTGGCTTCGACAAGCCTCCACAAGCCTGTGGACGTCGTTCCACCCGTGGGAAATTTTCCAGACGAAGGGGTGCTTCCAACAAATGACTATCCGTTTCCCGTTTCCCATCATACCAGAGATTTTCAGCTGCCCGCCTTCCGCCCTTTCAATCATCAGGTCGTCGGCGGCCGTTTACAACATTTCTGGGAGAATTGGCAGCTTATAACAGACGACGACTGGATTATCAAGACATTGAAGTATGGTTTCCTCTTCAACTTTCAGTCCCAGCCCAGACTCGTATCTCGGCCTCGTCCTTCTCTACTGCCAGTTCCCGCAGGACACGTGCAGACGCTTCTGTCCTCTGTCGCCACGCTCATCGCCAAAGGTGCCGTCAGAGAGCTGCCTCATGCCGAAGACAGCGTCGGTTACTACAGTCATGTCTTCCTTGTTCCGAAGAAAGATTCGGACCAGATGAGGATGATTATCGACCTCAAGAGATTAAACAAGTTTCATCTGATCATACCACCTCATTTCAAGATGACGTCGGTTCGATTCGGGCCCGCGTACATCACCGGGATTGGTTGGCCTCAATCGATTTACAGGACGCATATCTCCATATACCTATTCATCCTCGTCATCGGCGATTCCTTCATTTCACCATCAACGATCGTCGGTTCGAGTGGCAAGTTCTCCCATTCGGAGTCAACATCGCTCCATGGCTTTTCACCCGTATCACTTCAGTCATGGCGTTTTTCCATCTACGGGGCATTCACATCGAGGTTTATATAGACGACATCCTCTTGTGGGCTGCGGACAAGTCCCTACTCAACGCGCAGGTCCGTTTCACTCTGCTAATTCTACGTCATCTCGGGGTTTATACCTCACCCTCAGAAGTCAGAGTTGGTTCCAGCGCAAATTCGCCGTTACATCGGGGCTGTGTTCAATACTCGTCAACAACTGGTGCGCCCTCCAGAGGACCGGTGGACCAAAATTCAGGTGTTGATACTAAGTTTTTTGTCATCAACTTATCAGACACGTCAGCAGTGGCAAAGCCTTGTGGGTTTACTCACTTCCACGCAGGGCCTTACCCATTACGGTCGTCTCCGGGTTCGGCCGCTGCAGTACCATCTGTTTCCTTATCTACAGACGTCATCCCTCAATCCTGCTGTTCCGGTATTGACGTCTCTACATCCACATCTGATTTGGTGGCAGTCCCGCCACAACGTCATGCGGGGAGTTCCATTCCGATTTCCTCCTCTGGATCACCATCTCTACACCGATGCTTCCGAGACCGGTTGGGGAGCCCATCTGGACGGTCTGGAGGTGTCCGGCAGATGGTCGAGTTTGGATGCCAGACTTCACATCAACCTTCTGGAGATGAAGGCAATCATCCTAGCAGTTCAGCATTGGAGTTGGCGTCTCATGAATTCGTCCCTTCTCATCGCTACGGACAACTCTACGGTCATTGCTCACATCAACAAGATGGGTACCACCCGATCTTTCTCAACGTTTCGTCTGGTGTGTGATCTTTACGACTGGGCTCTCATTCATCACTGTCATCTCAATGCTCGCCATGTCCCGGGTCGGCTCAATGTCTTAGCGGACCGCCTGTCTCGTCCCGACGCCGTCCTTCAGACCGAATGGCAACTTCATCTGGAGGTTTTCCGTCAGATCTGCAGCGTCTGGGAGACCCCCTTGATCGACCTGTTTGCGACGAGGAACAATGCGCAGCTTGCCCTCTTCGTCAGCCCGATTCTGGACCCTCAAGCCTCCGCCATCGACGCTCTTTCAATCAACTGGGACAACTTCCTGGCTTATGCCTACCCACCCATGTCCCTGATTCAGGAAGTTCTTCAAAAGATTTCTCAACACGACTGCGTCGTTCTGCTCGTGGTTCCGTGGTGGCCTCGTCGTCAGTGGTTTCCGGTTCTGGTTCCACTTCTCACTGCTCCGCCACGTCGTCTTCCAGTTTGGCCCAGCCTGTTGCGTCAACCTCACGGGATATTTCATCACAACCCGCGGTGGCTCAACTTACACGTCTGCAGACTATCCAGAGTGCACTCACAGTCCAAGGATTTTCAGCAGAAGTTGCACAGACGATGGTTTCAGCCAATCGATCTTCCACATCACAGCTCTGTCAAGCGAAATGGGCCTATTTCGTCTCCTGGTGCCGAGAACGTGATGCCGATCCCGACTCTATTTCCTTAGTAGCTGACTTCCTCCTTCACCTTCATCGTGATAAGAAGTTTCAAATCAGCACCATTGAGGGGTACCGGTCTGCTTTGGCTAGGGTTTTACGTCTTTCTACCGGCATCGACATTAGTCTAAACGACAATATCTCTGCTCTCCTACGGGCTTTCGCCTTACAGTCTCGCCGTACTCGCCAGCTGTTACCGAAGTGGGATATTGGTGTGGTTCTTTGTGCCCTGATTCGTCCGCCTTTCGAACCATTACAGTCCGCCTTTCGAACCATTACAGTCCGCCTCTCTTAAAGCTGTTTCCTACAAAACTGCTTTTCTGGCGGCTTTTGCTTTGGCATCAGAGTTTCTGAACTTCACGCTCTGGAGAGATCATCTCTGACCTGGATGGCGGATTGGTCTCGCATTTCCTTTCGTCCCGTCCCTGAGTTCATCGCCAAGAATGAGGCTGTGCGCCAAGGTCCGTGTGCTCAACGTTTGTACTCCATCCCTGCTTTATCAGACTTTGTTCGTGACCTTGAGGACGACTTACTGTTATGCCCTGTACGAGCCATACGTCACTATCTTACTCGTACCGATCCTGGTCGGGGCTCTCGTCGTCTATTATTCCTGTCTCTTCAGCCATCCGCAGTGCGTGACATTACCAAGAATACTATTGCTTCTTGGTTGAAGAAGACCATTAAGTGGACATATCAACTTGCCATTGACGCTCCCCCACTTTTGTCCTCTGCTTCTTCCCATGAAATTCGTGCCATCGCTACCTCATGGCCGTTATGGAAGAACTTATCCCTTCATGACATTGTCCAGTCCTGTGCATGGACGGCAAATTCTACGTTCACCAATTTCTATCTGAGAGATATGTCAGTACAATCAGATAGGGTGACCACGCTTGGGCCGCTGGTGGCTGCCCAGCACGTGGTCAAGTAACTTTCAAAAAAAAGGGGGGGGGGCATTTTCGTTCAGCGCAGCAAGTCAGTCAATCAGCCAGCTTGCTGCATCATCTCATCTCTCAGTCATATCATATGTCCACCATACTACATGATCACCTAAGAGAAGCAATAGGTCAGCCTGCCAGCCGCCAACTCACAAGTCATCTTTCAAGGCCTGACACAAGGGTGAGTTTTGGTTTTCTTTTTTTAGGTATACTTTGTGTCACTTTCAGGTTTAAAGTACAGAGAGTTTGGTGCATGAGGGCAACTATGACCTTTCTTACTAGATCATCTCAAGAGAGACAGCTGCGGTCAACTCACAAGTCATCTTACAAGAACTGACACATTCGTGAGTACTACTTTCAGGTTTGCCACTGTCAGCAACAGGGACTAAAGTACAGAGAGTTGACGTAAGACGGTTTGGGGACTAAAGAGTGGTATAAGATGGGCACCTTGTATGCAATGTTGGCGGAACAAACATGACCACTTCTCGTCATACACTGATTACCACTCGAATACTCACAGCGCCACCAGCCTGAGTTCCTTCGTTAGGGGTAAAATTGTGCACCACATCCACGATCACGGCTACATGGATGAGGACATTCAACTATCTATTATGATTACTCCATGACTACCCACAGCGTCACCGACCAGGGTCCCTCTTGTCGAGTACTAGTGTGCCATGTCCATGATCATCTCAGCGGTTACTCAGCCTGCTATTGGAACTACAACAAGGCCGAGGTGCCCACCTCCTTATGTTGGTAGTGAGGCATAGCAAAAGCAGGTATAGATTTGGGTCACAAATATTAAACATTTATAAACATTGTTAGTATTTGTAACCAAATCAAACCTGCTTTTGCTTTGATTACAACACATATAAGGGAATCCATCCCATCCTGCCCCTCACTCCACGGCCTTGCACACCACACGTCTCGGGCTATAAGAGTGAGAAAGAGGGAGATTATGGATTGGGCAGAGCTTAAGTAACCTAGCTGAGCTGAGAGAGCTCCCTAAGGGGAGACAACTTTTTCGTTTTCAACTATTTGTAGGATCTTCCTAAAGGGAGATAAGGCATAGCAAAAGCAGGTTTGATTTGGTTACAAATACTAACATTGTTTATAAATGTTTAATTTCTCTTCACTTTCTCCATACCTGATGATGTTACTTCTGGTAAAAACGATGCTAGTTGTAATCTTCACCACCGGAGCTTCACGAGGATACCCTTTACACCCCATTGAGAACGTGGATAGCCCATCTATCACCCAAAGATGCCCCTGCATACTACTAAAAGGCTACTCTACTACTCGGAGGCTGCTCATGCGCACCATGATGTCATTTCCGGTAAACCCAACCCTAGTCCTAGCCAACTCCACAAAAACTTCAACATGACTCCTTACACTACCTAAAAAACTATGACGGCTATCAAGAAATAGATTAAGGATTGGGCTCTTAAAACCTGAGCTGAGCAAGAGAGCTCCAACTAAGGGGAGACTATAACTTTTTCGTCTTTCAAATAATCTACTTACTTGTAGAAGATCTCTCCTAATAGGGATGATACAAAGCTAGCATAGCTGGTTCTAGAAGCAAAACCCTATTGACGAGGGTTTAAGCATTTTGGTTACAAACTACTACGGAAACATTGTTTATACAACATGTATTGGGAACTCTCTATACTACTCCCTCATCAGGACTTATTGACCGTCCATTAATACCTGATAGATGTTAAAGCATTCTTTAGGTACAAGAGATATCATTCATGGGATGTTTCTAGAGTTGTATATCTTCATGCCCAATGGGATTGTGCATCACGACTATAGGATCCACTACCTTCTCATTCACCAAACGCTATATAGACGAGATAATCGTTGAAGGCAACTATATACCACAATTTAGATGCACGACTGCATTACAATTTCGGTAAAAGATAGCAACCTGCATATGGCTACTATCTCGGTAGGCTGATCCTCATGCGTCACAAAACACCATAAAACAGGGATGCCTCCACTCAGTTTCCAAATTTGGCGATACATATCGCATGCCAAAATACGAAAGCGTGCAAGATCTAGCTACGTTTCGTAACATGTGTCTAATTCCGCTTAACTCCAGCCCATGTAAGATCCTCATGGTACTCATATGAACAGTCACAACAAATGAGATGACGACTCTATAACACTGATCAGCGATACTATTTTGGAACATCAACATCATTGGTTGACTTTAGCCACATTTGGTGCCTGTTATATGGAAATGGAATAGGTCTTTGGATTATGGACGCGGATATTCTCTAATGGACGACGGCTGGATTATGAATGACGGACTAGACGCTTGTAATTACACCCATGCATGTTCTACAAGAGTGGGTTTGGGGGGATACGATGGGCTATATGGTGTAATGGGCAGGGCATGATAGGTCTGTCTAGCCTGATAGAGTTACCTCCCTCTATAGGGTACAAGTGTTCTTTGCTAGAAGACACACTCGTGGGGATACTCTGCTCAGACGTACTTTTGATGCATGGCCAAGGGACACCACCTATGGGTCCACCATGTGGAGTAGAGCATTCCTATACAATCATGGTCAGTGGCCCAACAGGTGATGGAAACACATCCTGGGTGATCAAATTCTCAGTGGAAGGGCCCATCAGCTATACTCGTATTGTTTGGTGCTGCAGTCGGTTGCAACCCACATACAAGACTGCGGTTATAGAATCTAGTCTTCGTCTCGTGCATTCACCGTAATATCAGTCACGCATATTACTTCAAGCCCGAGCAGACCAATGTGGTAGTATAGTGTCTGTGATTTATTTAACCAAGGATCACCAGAAGGTATCCAGGGATATTGCCTTGAACTGACAATAAAAGGCATCCAGTAATATTGCCTTGAACTGCCAATACATGTCATGTTGATCACCAATACCATCGAAAGAGCTCAAATCCACTTGCTTGGAAATCAAATTTATCCTCGAAACAGGGACTATTTCATGCAGGCATTTCAAACGCGACGACTCGTCTGTATGGCAACATATTCATGGACTTAAAAGCTCATACACCTAAAGATCGCTGATTGATGACCACAGCGAAATCAGAGTGAGCCTCCCCCAGACCATCCACCCATTCTCGGTCCACCAGAGGCACGCATCCATGATACCAGTAGAGAAAACGACAAGGGAAAACTGTTAGGCTTGTGACGATGCACCCATCAAGTGTAAGGGGGTTAAACACTCGGCAGCTTCTGTCCAGCAGGCCCCTATCTGACATGTGGCCTTACAGGGAATCCTCATTCATAGCACCATCTACAGAATACTCTCGTCAGCCAAACCCAACCCTGTTAACACAATGCTATGACGGAATCTATGACTTTCAAAGAAAGCTTGGACGTCAAGGTGGGCGAGACATTAGCCCATAAAATATTGGCACCGAGACCACGACGGGCTTGACGTCAACAGTATATCGATTTTGTGGTCCATATGAAGTTGATGGAAAATGTAGAGTAATGTAAACTTTGAACCCGACGACAAAGACCTTACAGGCGAAGCCTCGGGGTGTTTCGATGAGCAACTCTATGTTGAGGCCACGAGCATCAATGAGAAAGCATCGATGCTACTATTGACGCAACTCCACACCAAAACAGGGATCACTGATGACACTCAGCACCAATGCAGGTGTTGCCATCTTCGCATGCTCAAGGGTGGCATACAGTGGGTGATCCTGATATGTCTTCTGCTGAATGGCATGTAGACCGTCATTCAATATTCAGCCGTTCTCCATTGAAGACTCGCCATGTCTTTAATCGAAAGACCTATTTCATATAACAGCTAATTAAAAAAATATAAAAAAACAAAAAAATTATAGTAGACATAAACAGTCTAGTTTCCTGCAAGAAAGAAGCGGTCAACAGTTTTCAATGATGCCGCCAAAAATATCAAATCTGTTTCGCTGATCATTAATCTTAATCCATATGATTTTCTTTGTAAATTCGTTTTCTAAAGAATGATATATCTCAGTCACGATTTGACTGTAACTGTTCATATGAACACCATGAGCATCATCGGTTTCAGGAGTAGAGATCAAATGCAGTTGGACATGGAAATTATACCTTAGCCTCTCTTCCAGCTAACCCAACTGTTTACAAAGCAGACTCCCAAATCAACTGATAAGTTGACGCTCGTTTACATACGTTTTAACACTTAGGTGCTGACGCCGGTCTATAAACGCATCGCTAACCGAATGACGTACGCAGTCGATGTCTAACCATCAGCAGGGCTTGTACTTGCTCTGAGTTTAGTAAAATCTTCACCAGACACTATGATATGATGCGACTGGAGAAAATAGTGCATACTGAGTAATCAGGATCCGATGAGCCCGCTGAAGCATATACTGATGCAGAGGCTGCTGACAGTCTACCCACTGACAGTCAGGATAATTTAACACGTGCTGCTGATAGCCAGGCTAAATCCTAAAGAAGCCTGAGTAAAGAAGAAGCCACTTTATGGTATCGGCTATTGATACCCACGCTGCTGTGATTGAGGGATCAGGGCAGGATAACTAACAACAAGCTTACACACAGACAGAGCGATGTATGAGCAGTATTCTGCCGCCTGAAATGAAGGGCAATCCCAAGCATAGGTCCATCTGGGAGACTAGGAATCACTTGGAAGGGGATATAGGGTTGCCTCCTACAGATGCTCTGAAAAAAATGAGATAAACAGCTGTTTCGAGATGTGTTGCCGTTACAGTAGCAATGATTCCCCTAGGACGCTTAGAGATGGAACAGAGCCAATGAACGACCATTAAACACACACACAAACGAAGATGGACACAACACAGCAGTTTCTCAAAGGGTCGTTTCTGATTGAATAAGAGCGAAAACTGAAATGCGTATGATACACTGACAATAGCATATTATGTAACTGCACCCAACGTGGCGCCCCCAGGTTGGGTGTGCTGTGATGGAGGGGATCATAAAATGTGTAATGCGCGTTACATTTGCTGTTGATTTTATCTTTCCGATTGAGGGGTGTCAACGTGCCCTGTCATATCATGCACGTGTCCCCAAATCTCCCACGAGTTAAGACGGGCGCTAAAGGTATTCACGGCTTATATGCTGTATCTCTAGGCTGACAGACCTATCATGCCCTGCCCACTACGCCCTAGCGCACATGGTATCCCCCAAAGACACCTTTGTACAGAAACATGGATGGTGTGAAGCCCGCCATTACAGCTTTTTTGCGACCTGTCTTGTAAGGTCCGTTTTTCCAGATTTTTGTCTTTTTCGGAATCATATTATTGCATCCACCCGCCGATTACGCGACCCGAAGTGCCCTCGATGGGCGCTCCAAGACCCACTTCACCAGACGTAAAGTCGGTTTTTTTTTATATATTTTGGGTGTTTTGGATTTCCCCAAATTTCTAGATTTGCCTCTTTCTCAATCACGTGCTCTCGACGAGCGGTCCCCAATCAGTACGACCCTGTGGAGCAGGTATAACCCATATATATACTTTACAGGGTTGAAGTCCATTTTCCGGCATTTTTGGGACTGTAAAGTCCGTTTTCCGTATTTTCCCAGAATCCTAGGTTTGCATCCATTCGACAGTCACATGACCGGAAATGACTTCGCACCGGAATTGACTGCGCACCAGAAATGACATTTGATCTCGCAACGAAAGTGACCTCGCAACGGTAATGGCATATCTGTGACACCGTTACACTCCATATTTACTCCTCTTTCACAGATCGGACCAGATTAGTATTTTTTATACGACTGTCAAAGTTATCCAAATGTACCACAAAAGGGTGCATCTCAGGACTAATCCGCATCCTGACAAACGCTGGTTATCACGGTCATAATAATCCATATATAGTGGTACATTTATTCATTGGTTTTGCAGTATGCACGTTGTGAATACACTTAGCATCTCTCTTAACCCGTGAGGCAATGGTGTAACGCAGTACCGTCCATCGATGCCCATCAGCGCCTATTATTCACTGCAAACTTGCAAAAACACCCAAACCTCTCACATCAAGTCTACTATAGCGAGATTTAAGGTAGAGGTGCATGATATGGAAGGCATGGACGCCCGTATTCGCCTCTTCATCAGAGAGTGAAAGAGGGAGATCAACAACAAGCATCTTGCCTATTCCACATTTCATTGTCCCCTCCATCACAGCCCACTCACGTGGGTTTACATAAGCTTGTTCGCTCTGTCCCATTCCTAAGCGACTTCAAGTAGTTAGGGATGCTGTAACGGAAACCTGACCTGGAACAACTGTTTTCGTATTTTGACTGCATTATACAGGGCCTCGGTGGGTGATAACCCCATGTCTTTTTTCAAGTGACGATTGGTTTTCATGATGGCTCAGTCTCAATACGATCCCAAAGGGTAGGTTTCTCATCTTCCTCACTCCGGCTTCCCTGTGATGTAACATGAATACCAGTGGCCAAACTTTCAGCCATACTGTCAGTGGCTCTCTGAATCAGCCGGTGGACTCTTTAGTATCTGCATCGGCTTTTGGTGTCTCGGTCTCTCCATACAGCTGTCGCATCATATCGTATTGTCTGGTGAATGTGAGTTCGCACTCAGCAAGTATATCCATTTTGACGGTTGGATGTTTAGATGACGGGCCATTTTGACGGTTAGATGCTGTACACATCTTCGCTAAGGATGCTTTTATGGACTAACGCCCGCAAACGCATTTATAAAAGATTCTACACCTTATTGAGATAGCTCAGAAGTTCAGACTGGTCTGAATGATCACACGATATTCAACACTATTTCATTGTAATGAAATAATGCCCGTCAACACCCGTCAATATGCCTCAATATATATTACATATAAGTATATAGTTTACCCCTATGCCACAACTCACACACACTGACGCACCAATTCTATTCCAAACTGCGCTTTCTCTCCAGACTCCGGGGTTCACATGCCTCATGCCATGTTACCCTTTTGTGTTAGTGGCGGGTGGTTGGGTGGGTTCAGGTTCCTGTTGCTTCAATGCATTTTGCTGAGGAGCAACAGGAACTTGATAATGTGATGTCTAGCACTGTAATATCACTTGTCTTTATTGCACTATGTAAGCGTCCTGTCTGTGTCTTGTGCCCTGTCCTCAGTGTTTTATAGGGTGGGTGGAGGGTGGATGGTTCTATACTGCTTCAAAGATTTCTTCTTTGAAGTAGCAGGAACACAACTGGGCTGGGTGGTGCTTAGTTGGTTCGTCGTGATATAGCTGAAATATTGTTGAAAGCGACATTAAATTCTATTCATTCACTCACTCTATTCACTTACTCACTTTTGGGTTAGTGTATAGGGGTATAGATAGGTGCCTAGTCCATAGTAAACATGGAGAAATGCGCATTCTCTAGTACGGATGATGTCAGAGATGACGATACAGTCACGTGAACATGACTCAAGCCGTTTTCTACATCAACAGCGATTCAATACCGGTTCCAGATCATATTTGGATCAGATATGGCCCCTGGACATTTTCATGGATCAGATATGGCCCCAAACATTTTCATGCCCACCCAAACAAGCCCTTTTTCTACCACTCCTGGACTGCGCTTGTAGCCCGCAAAATGCCCTTCCTCTATTACTCTTCGACTGCGCATGCGTATTATAACATCATTTCGAGTAAAAACATCAACAATCGTAGTCTTCATCAAGACAGCTCAATAGGACACCCTGCACGACCCATTTGGAGCAAACACCTAAACACGCACCCTTGTACCCTAAGATGCCATCTTTCTCTACTATTCTCTAGTGCGCATGCGAACCATGGTGCTACTTTCGGTAAACCACGACAATCGTACTTTACACCTCGACTGCGCATGCGCACCGCGACGTCACTTCCGGCAAAATCCAAGCCAATCATAGTCTTCACCAGGGGAGATTCAAGACGACACCCTACACAACCCATTGCACAACGTTAAAAGGTTGACAACAGGCGTCCCTAGCGAGTGCGCATGAGCACGATGATGCTGGCAGCAAATATCAAACCACGGCCTTGAGACCCCTCCAGTCAAATGCTACAGCGTAAGCCCGATCGGTAGAACCCCATATCCTACATTTAATGCAAAAAAATGATGCTTCATTGGTTTACGATTCGCCATTCCGGCTTTTTTTTTAGCAGTTTCCAGAAAAGATCGTCACCCGTACTCCAAAATGACCTCGAACTGAAAGTATGTTAAAGAGTCAAAGGCCAACCCAAAGTCGAAGGTCAAATGTCAATCAACCCCACTTTCACTCCAGTTACGAACACGACGCTCCATCTCCAAATGAGAAGAGATTTGCACTTTATATACTACTGCTAGGTCTAGACGTACCGCTAGAGGGAGTGGGATAACTTCAGGTAGAATGACATGTTGTTATATGGATGTATTTAGATTATCGATTGTACTTCTTTCAAACTTTGACCCTGTATATGAAGGTTGAGAACACCTGTCTATGCGGCGCGTGATTCAATTGGGTTATCGGCAGAATTACTCGGAATAATACCTGATCTAACTGTAAGAAATACATGTGTGACCCACTGTATTCACATCTGGTTACTTACTACTAATCGTTAGAAAATCTGTTATCAATTAACTCACTTAAAACATAACGGTGACAAATGTGATTCAGCATTGTCTATATTGGCAAATTTGGTCTGCAAAATTGGCAAGTATATGATGGCGGGGGAATGCAGAAAGGATAATCTAGCTGTCGTGCTACACGGAGCCATGGATCTACGCATGGTAAGATAATCTTTATTGATATAACGTAGGCTTACCTGTACGGTATAATATGAATAGTTTAACACGGTACTTACATAAATCTATGGTGGTGCATGATATCTCAGTATCATTGGTAACCCGAGCCGCAATAAAAAGCCATTCACGTTAGGCCTCCACTCGCGTATATGTAGGACCACGCGACGTTAGTAATATATCAACAATAAATCTCGTTCCTTTTGTGTGGGGGTGGAGAGGAGGCGTAAATGAGGTGTGACCTTGAACCTTCGACTCTGGTAGTGGGATCACTACGTCTGCATGTCAACGAGGAATGTATCCAGGGAAGATTGTGACTATGGTGTAGACTATGTTTGGATCGGTGGTGTCCTGGTGCACATGCGCATCTTAAGGAACAGTTTTGTTTTTAGCATTTTGATGGATCTTTGTGGGTTGTAATTCCATATCCACTTCCATGTGGCGCTTAGTTTTCATGCATGCTATGCTGTTCATAGATCGCCATGGCTGTTTTCTGATGTGGGGGCGCATTTGAACGTAAGCCTATTGTGAGTTATCATGTCCGGCGTCTACGATCACCTCAGCATAGATATTACTAGCCGCTGTCAAAATACGGACCCAGAAGATGATGACTCGCTGGCGATGACATCAATCCCGGTGATGGCGTTACTCCGACGATGTCGTCGCTTCCGGTGATGAGGTCACTTCCGGTTATATCGTCACTTTCGGGTTGTTGCGTTACGATATGGCATTAAGGCCTTATGGTAGGGCATTTGAAGTGAGTTTTAACGCGTTGAGAAGAGTGTTAAAGCCTATCGACGAGGGTTAGCAGGCGTCACTGCGCTACGATGAATCAGTGTCACTTCCATGGGATCATTTAGATAATCAGATAATCAATTTTGCTCTCGCTCCCTCTCTCTATGGCGTTAAACGTTACAATAGGCACTGGCATGCGTTACTGTTTTACGTCCATAAACGCAAACCTATCCGAAAGATGAGGACAGTCGAAGTTCAATCGCCAACATGGCTTATCGTTGCCTTGAGTCCAAACGAAAGCTTACCAGACACTACAATATGATGCAGCATCAGAAAAATAGACATGGGTATGAAGACACTAAGGCACCAGAAGCCGATGATGCAGATAATGCTTCAGAGACTGCTGATACGGAACGTCTATCCGATGATACTTGAAGCTTGTTCGCGGATGCGAAGAGCTGGATCCTGTGGGCCAGATTGAGGGAGAAAGGGAACCCACTTTTTGGGATCGTAATGTGACAGCGACTCGAAACAGGCTTTCATCCAAATGTGCCCCACCCCATCAACCGAAAAAACAAAAAAAAAAAAAAGCAGCCATGATGATCTATGAAGAGTATAGCCTGTTGCAGCTTCAAATGAAGGGCGATACGACGCACCGAGCTATCATAAAAACCAAACCTCAATTGGAACATGAATTGGGGTTATCACCCACAGAGGCTCTAAATAGTGCGGTCAAAATGCAAAAAACAGCTGTTACAGGTCATGTTGCCTCTAAAGTATCCTGAAATGCCCGAAGAAGATTGAACGCATGGCCAAAGATGCTTCCAACGGACAAGAGCGAACATGGCGGAAGATTGACGCAACACAAGGGTTGTCTTTTCTCCAGTAGCGGCTTCTGATTTGACGAGAACAAACAAGACCGACGATGCGTTTGATACACGGACAAGAGCATTGATACATGAATTGTAACTTAACACAAGGCGGATTCACCAGCATGATTGTGCCATGATGTGATGGATGGGATGATGAAATGTATAATACGCAATATGCTTGTGGTTGTTGATCTCTCTTTCCCTCATATGGTCGCTTCAACCTGCCAAGTTTATCCAGAGTGTATTATCTGCTTGGTCCGCATGTCCGTCTGTCTGTCCATCTGGCTTGTTAACACAATATCTCTTGAGGATTATTGCCAGGCTTAGTAAATTCATAAAATATATGCAAATGGCGATGGGTCATAAGCCTAGTGAGCTGACTGACCATGATCTATTTTATCTAGGCCAAATTTGAACATTGGTGATAACGTTTAAAGGATTACGTTTAGGCTCCAATTTATACTACATTGCAACTGCTAATTGAATCGAAGCCTTTCCAATTTGATTGACCTCGGCCTATCTTATCAAGGTCAAATTCTAGTTTTCGCAGCATCTGAAGGGTTTATGACTCGGCTCTTCAAATTTGTACTACATGTACTACAGTACATATGTAACTGGAGATTAACTAGAAGCCTGTTCAAGTTGGCCGACCTCGACCTATTTCATCAAGGTCATAGTTTAGTAAATACGATAATTTTTAAAGGGTTATAGTTAGATATGCACGGGCATATAAGGTCTAATTTTTGCCGAGGGTAAATGTAAACTCAGAATGGATATTTCGATTTAGTGTATCGTTTCATCACGCACCTTCGCGTACCCCATCAACGTTTCAGTACACGGACACTGCCCCACACATCGTTCATACATAATCATTTCGTCGTTATGTATTTTCAGGAGCACGTACCGGTACCTGATCCAGGATATGGAGGTATTTTATTGATCCATTGATGTGTTGCAACATCCATTACAAACAATTTATATAATTGCATCAATTATAATCAGAAGTTCATAAAATTAACTTAAAAATTAAAATTAAAACTGTCCACGAGTTGCTAAGTGGAAACAATTTCGATATGCATGAACTACGGTAAATGAAAATGTCAGTGATCAGTCATTTAAAGACAAATTTTCTTACTTACAATTTACAAATTTCTCTTTCACATTACAACAGACATTTTACTTTCTGAGAAGGATCTCATTGCGGCAACCTTAACATAAAGTACCCACCACAATATCCAGATATACTCGCATCTAATCTTCAAACCACATCCTTGTTCATGCTGCAGTTATGAGGGAGAGGTGGGATGGGTCAAGTTGATGTAATAAGAGGATTGTAGCTAATAATAAGCAGGAAAAATTATATTTGATTGCTTCACATTTATGTCCCACACACTTCACCTCTTCTTACATTCAGCTCCAGTGAAGTAAATGGAGTACTAGTTCGATGAAAGAGAAGTACACATTAAGTGTTGAGGCGAGGACTGGATCTATACACTGGAACAATATACAATTCTTCGGATCCAGTCTATTGCTAAGTAGAGGGTTATTGAGCGAGATACTTCAGACATCAACGAAGATGATCGGACGCCTTAGCGGTCACACAATCAAGAAATCGTCGAGATAGACTACGATCAGGCAAGCGGATACGGATGACAACCAGAGTTTCGCGGTATTTGCCTCCTTGTATCGATGGAAGAATCACAAATCAAGAAGTCGTCGAGATAGACTACGATCAGGCAAGCGGATACGGATGACAACCAGAGTTTCGCGGTATTTGCCCCCTTGTATAGATGGAAGAATCCGACACACGCTCGTTCTCTTTTGCTGAAAGTTACCCACGAGCTGAGTGGTGATAGGCGGCCCATGGTGAAGATATCTCCCTCATCCCTGGATAGGTCCCACATGTAAAGATTGCCATAGGTAACCGAGAATTTAGTAGCATGCTTGCATAATGTCAGCAACGGATACGCTGTTGAACATGGACCACGATGTAGGCAAACCCTGAGTTCGTGTGATGACGCCGACCAGAGGATGTCAAGGGAAACAATCTGCTAACTAACGTTAACTTGCTCGCGGACTGATTCTATGCTAAGTATTCAGGGAATTCAATGAAGCAGATTTCAGTTATACAAGCTGGAGCTTCCCGGGTAGTGCCAAGTACAAACCCCGTGTCACACTTGGCCAGATGCCGGGGACAAGGTTGATTATGAAGTTGAAAGGAGCGAAAATGTAGTCGTGTCAATATTGTGGCCAACCTCAACATTTCCGGCCTGATACCGAACCCCGGTTTCATTATAGATGATTAAAGGCGATACAAGACACCAGATACTACAGGCGCATTGTCAATGTGGAGATTAACACGACCATCCATGAAACAGCAACTGAAGACATTTTACATACATGGATAGTTCCTTTGTAAAAATCACGAGTCATTTCGACTATTGTAACTTGGTCTGAATACGTTTGACCCTGACTCAGTCAACGCCTGTGAACCTGAGAATTTGAAGTACCCGGAACTGTGGGTTCTGGTGGAAAGGTTCATGCCACAGCGGGGGATGACGAGAATAGTTCACCAACAGATAGATTATTGTCGGCCAAGGCTTGTGATACAAACTACCCCGGACTCGTGAGAATCTTGAACAGCATGTCCGCGATCGGTGGATAAGCATGCGATTATTTCAATTCAAGAATTCGTCCAATTTACGTCCACTACGAATGATTCTGAATTGACTAGAAGTATGGTGGGATACGCCGCAAACAGGTCTATTACGGACGTTCTCATGTGGCGAATAGAGCTTTGAAGGTGTGTGTATGTAGCTGACCTTCGGTCTGCTTAGTCTTGTTCGGGCGAGATAGAGCATCAGCCAGCACGTTGAGTTTCCCGGGTAAGTGTGAAATTGATTGTGAGCTGCCCAATAAAGCAGGTAATAAGATGTGGTACATTCTCGCGTTATTGAGAGTTTCATCTCCAGATACGTTAAATGTGGTAGAGGAATCTTTGTTCTGGATGAGACACCAGTCTGGGGAATATAATGTCCAGCGGTGCATGCTCCCAAGAAACGTATTAGCCGTAAAACAACTCCTGGACAGACGGCCCTTGTCCGGAGAGGCATATAAAGATGGAAGATCGTGATCATTTCTCGATAATGTAGAGAGGTATCTGGTTAAGTGGCTGGTTGAGAATCACTGTATCCAAAATACTGACGTTCCACTCGTCCCAAATGTCGCGCTGTTAATACTGCGGAAGGTTTCCTCAAGGGGCATTACTAGCCGAAGACGGAGTTCCTTTCTAATATATCTAAGGTATGTTTCATGATAATGAAGGGATACAATTCAGGCAAGGAACGCAGCAGTGCCTAAAACCGACACGGAGATTTCAGAAATGCGAGATTTGAATGATGGCATTGAATCAACTGAAGCCATTCCGTCTCCAGGCGAATTCGCTGCAAGAGAATGAGGGATGACCTGTAAAAGTAGGGCACGTAGTAAACAGACAATGCTGCTGTTAGCTCTACCGGAAGGGAGACCATCGTTATCGTTTTATCTACCGTCTTCATGTACGGGCGGGGCATGAGGCCACCAGTTAGGACCAAACTATATACGAACTCGGAAAATGAGCGGCTCTGTTGTCAATATGGTCCCACATCGATGATGGTTGAGGCGATTCCACAGAGAACGGTCAGGCTTATGGCACTCTCATGCTTCTTAGAGGAGGTACCAGACGGTGGAGAGTGAGGTGGGGGGGGAGTTATCATTGATAGAAGACCACAAAGGGCTCGACTCTTTAACATACACTCCCACTCTGCTGAGGTGTCGGACGAATATGGCATAAATGTAATAATAGGTGAAGTATTTGGAACATAAGTGCTAACGTTTCCCGAATTTTGTTTAATTGTCTTATAAACTGGTAATAGATCATGTATACCGTTGTCATACAGAAGTTCTCCTAGCTATGGGGTCGGTTGGTATCTGTGGTTCTGATCTGAAGTATTGGACATCTGGGTACTGTGCACGCTTTGTCATTGAACAACCCATGATTTCTGGTCACGAGGGCAGTGGGACGGTGCTGGCTGTTGGGCCCGGAGTGACTCACCTAAAACCAGGTACCGGTACTTGAATGCTTAAATCAAATATAATAGCGAATATACATGTATTATAGCCTGAAGTTTCTATATACAGATGTAATTATTGTCTCGTGTCATAAAATCATACCATTTGAAGTTCCGGGCAATCTATATCAACTTAAGCATGCAATGTCCGATGTTTGTTTGATAACAGAAACGTTCAAACGCCGGACAAAAGCTGACGGTAGGAATAGATGTATCAATTTTCGTAAAGCGTAAACTTGTTTCTTTGCTTGTTCAGGAGATCGTGTGGCCATTGAGCCTGGGGTCCCGTGTTCGCAATGCCGACTGTGTAAGATTGGGAGATACAATCTCTGTCCAACTGTTACGTTCTGTGCAACTCCACCCGATGATGGGAATTTGTGTAATTTCTACAAACACGCAGCGGATTTCTGTTTTAAGTAAGACAGGCTGTGTTCACATCCCATGAGAAATATACTTGTTCCTATCACCTACCGTCCCCGTTTTCCCCAAGTTGATTTTGCTTCGTACCAGTGCCCATTGTAACAATCTGTTGACGTCTTTCAAATTCCAAGTAGAGCGATTTTGGTAAATTTAGACTTTCATCAGAAACTAGGAATACTTTTCAATTTGTCCGTATTCTGTTAAACACGGTCGGATATCCAGTTGAAGATTAACTAAAATGAGGGTGTTGAATAAAGTCTTCGATGTGTTCCCGAAACTGTCTTAACCGTTTTTACCAGAAGAGTTATATACATCAAGAAAGGGATTTGTAGTTTACTATGTTAACTCTCCATATGACTTCGAATCAATTGTAGACTCCCAGATCACGTTACACTAGACGAAGGCGCCATGCTAGAACCGTTGTCAGTGGCAATTTATACCTGCAGACGTGGAGGAGTTACTTTGGGGTCGAAAATATTAATATGCGGGGCTGGTGAGTGCCATGTGTCATGAATATATCACTGCATGACATTTATTTTTTATCCTCATTTTATTCATCGCAAGTACCGGTATGCTCTATAAACCCTCTGTACTACAGATGATATCTTCTGTTTCAGGTCCCGTCGGGTTATTAACACTAATGGTAGCACGAACTTATGGTGCATCAAAGATCGTCGTAACAGGCAAGTAAATTCGCCGACGATCAGATAAGAAATTCTCCCCCACCCACACCAAGTTCCAAAATAGTTAATACCAAAACTGGCAAATCTGTTCAACTGTATAACATTTGGCATGAACTGATTCCAATTATATTTTCCTCAGGAAGCTCTGTGTCTTAATGTTTGTTATGCCCTACTCATCATCGTCTCTCTCATTCAGAATGCTTTCGCCCTTAACTTGAAAGTTCATGATGTTCATTTAATGAAATAAATATATCAATTATAAGCGTGTGGTCCGCCATTCATTATTCAGCCGTCGTCCATTAAAGCATATCCGCGTCCATAATCCAAAGAGCGACCTCGCTGATCTGTTTGTTGGTGATTAGCATGAAATTTCCACTGATAACAATAGGCTCGTTATAAATACTCTGTACTCAACTCTCAAATATGTTCCTATGCCAGATATCGATGACTATAGGTTACAGAGAGCCCGATGTCTGGGTGCAGACTACACAGTCATGGTCAACTCTAACGACCCTGTCCAGTTTGCGGAGGAAGTACGGAAAGTACTTGGAGATGAGCCTGATATCACCATGGAATGCAGTGGTGCCGATTTTAGCCTCTTAACAGCTATCCATGTGGGTGAAATATAGTTAAATAGCATAAGGTCGAATAATCCATACGGGTGAAATACGTTTTAAAGTCTTCTCTTATTCATTAGATGTCAGGTGATTTGTAAAATGGGAAAGATAAATAAAGTCTGTTTTATTCCTGGATCACCACAATGGCACATGATTAGAATTAAAAAAAATTGTGGTATATTTCCCATCGGATCAAAAGATGAATAAATCAACTATGAATGTAACAGAGCTGATTGGGAATATAGTCACGAGAATGTTGCTTAAGTTCGCTCACTAGTAGGGAATTTACCTCGTCTCATAGGTCTTCCAACCAAGAGTCGTGGAATTTGAGGTAGGCCTAATTATATTTCAGGGCAAACTTGATATAAAGCTATACAAAAACCCGGTACCCATGTAGTGGTTCATGGATCAGCGTTACCTTGTAGAAGTGTCACAATTGCCTGTCAGCCGAGGCTGCTCATGTTATTTCTTGACCAGAAAATAATGTAGTGGCGGATCTTTGAGACCCAAAACGGATCACACCTGCATAGCAAATGTTGACCTGAACGACTTTTATAGACTACACTCCACAATCATTGCTAGAACACCATTGTTTCACTCAATCTCCTTTGCATATTTGCGAACTCTTCACCCGGCATTGGCTTCACATTTCACTCTCTTATCTATCTGAAGGTGTGGCTCTACTTTCAGGTGACTGCCCCTGGAGGATCTATTGTGATGGTTGGACGCGGTTCGCCTACACCCAGTTTACCACTGAGTGAAATCCTGGCAAAGGAATTAGAAATTAATGGCATCTTCAGATACGCTAACTGGTGAGATATTCATAACTAATTTACACTTATCACGCGCAGCTTTATATTCATTAATTTTATTAGTCACTGGCTCCCTTCGTACTGCTATCTAGTTAATAGTATTCCTCATCTGACGTTCTTATAAAATTGAGGTTATCTAAGTTGTTCTCCTGGGAGCCCCACGAGGTATTGTGTCTTCCTGACAACTGGAGAGGAGAATAATGGGTTGGGACGAAATGACTACCTTTTGGTTATATCAGGCATCTCTGTACCATGGGGATTTGTACATTACAAGCGTCTAATCCGTCATTCATAATTCAGCCGTCGTCCATTAGAGAATATCCGCGTCCATAATCCAAAGGACCTATTCCATATTCCATATAACAGTATTAGCACCAAATTCAAAAAGACAATCATAGTATACATAAACATAGGCTAGTTTACTGCAAGAGAGAAGCGGTCAACAGTTTTCAATGATGCCGGCAAGACATCATGATGTTCCAAAAATATCAAATCCGTATCGCTGATCAGTATTCTTAATCCATAATATACGTTGTAAATTCGTCATCTAAAGAACGATGTATCTCAGTCACGCTTTGATTGTGACTGTTCATATGATTACCATGAGGATCTTGAAGTACATGGGTTCATACGGCCCCTAGCCCCGGGTTAAGCGGAATTTAGACACAAGTTACGAAACATAGCGCCATAGATCTTGCACGCTACGTTCGTATTTTGCTATCAGCATTTTGCTACCAACATGGTTGGCTGTTCCGGTTCTGAATGTTCACGTCAATAGTGCTGGCGGTAATGCGACAAAGGGTCGGACTGACAGTCACTCACTTTACACCAATGTTTCCCCGTTATCCTTATGGGATGCAGTTATAGGCTTCATGCTCCGGGTTGATCACTTCCAGATATATAAGACACCTGGATATGTCAGATTGAGCATAGTTTCAGGTAGCTCTGCGTTTATCAGGATCCAATAAACATTCGGCAAAGAACTGTGACCAGTTCAAAGCAAACAACGTTAGTGGTTAGCACTTGGCTGTCATAACTGCTTTGTTGCAGGTAGATGAAGGTTTTCGAGGTATCAGCTAATATCGTCACAATGCACAGACGTCTTCAACAGGTCAAGCATTCAGATACTTTGTCCATACATAGGCCATTTTATGAAGGTCCGGGGAGATCCGGTCTTTCGGAATTCGGTACTAAATGAACATTGCCTCAGGTTGCTATTCTGAGACTTAATCCCACTTTATGCGTTCAGAGACCTCCAACCTAACGTTTGTTGGAATGTCATCAAGGTATATTAGGCATATGTTCCAATGCAATCCAACAAATGGAGTCATCATTAGCATTTTACGTTGCATGGCCCAAAAGTCATCACAGTGAATTAAAATAGACCCGGTGTGTCATCAATGCTGTCTTCTCTTTACCAGTGATACTTTGATTGGTCCAGACAACTGGATAGGAGAATAATGGGTTGGGACGGATTGGCTATTTTTTTGGTTATATCAAGCATCTCTGTTCCACAGGGATTTGTACATGGTTGACTGTTCTGGTTTTAAATGTTCACGCCAATGGTGTCGGCGGTAAAGAGACCCCAAAGGCATCACAATGAATTAAAATAGACCCCGGTGTTTCATGAATGCTGTCCTCTCCTTACCAGTGGTATTCATTTCAAAATTGAAATCCCAGCGGAATGTGATAAAGCATCCAAGGAATCGTTCCCTCGGAATAAGTATTGAGATATTGAGGGTATTACAAATCTCAAATGCATATGTGAAAATGGCGGAAAGGCCTGGCTCCATATGTATGACGATTCCACTGTATTTCCCAAAGTTAAACAGTCATGGAAGCCATCATGGAAGCGGCCATCTGTGGCGTGATTCTTTCAGTGTCAAATGGATATGACCAGGCAATTTTCCGGGAATATATATTTTTATGAACCCATTATGTTGCCCTGCATCGGACTAATATATCGGTATATATTCCGCTTACTTGTACTCATACAGATATCATTTCAATTTTCTTTTCAGTTACCCGGCAGCTTTAGAACTGCTTGCGAGTGAAACAATCGACGTAAAACCTCTCATCACCCATCATTTCTCTCTCAAAGAAAGTCTCAAGGCATTTGAAACAGCGAAATCACGGGACACCCAGGCAATCAAAGTGATGATACACTGCAATTGAGAGGTGCATGGTAATTATTCAGAGAGATGGACTGATTGTAGTAGCTCATCAATCGACCGTATCAACCAGTTAAAATGACAAACCAATCGTTTTGACCAATCAATTTTCGATTTTCCAGACTATCATCACAACTGGTCATATTGTCTGATAAACAGTTCAGTTTTTCAGGCTGAATTATTTAGTACCAGTACAACTGAAACTGTTTTAAGAGTCGTATATGATTTCTAAAGGCCCATTCTCACAACTCGATTTGAGTAACAACTTGTATCATGAGAACACTTGTACGATTTTAGTCACATGCTACAAGTCTTATGAAATAGAACAGGTCCTGTTTCTTGCGATTTGGGATTCCCCAACTGATTTGTTACTACAAATCGCATCGTGCGACTGGTCTTCAATCAGAGGACTGAGTGAGTGAGTGAGAATGATTTAACATCGCTTTCAACAATCTTTCCGTCATATCATAAGGTTCGGTCCTATTACTTTTCATGCCCAGAAACAGGGTCCTATTCGTCTTTACACTTGGGATACCTCAGGTAGGGTCAAATTCATTTTGGGAGCCCCAGTTGGACACCTCTTATGACAAGCTGTCTGAGGAGCTGAGGTCCTTAAATTATTACCAAGACCTGGGATGTGTACAATGACATCACATATCCATCCCTGCGAGTGCCACAGAGTGATTTCTGATCAGGCATTCATTTTCAGTAAATTTATGCTTAAGGTCATTGGTTTGTTCAGTAAGATATCCCGTTTAATGGCATCTGGGGCACAATTCTGTCCCAGATAGCATTTAGGAAATGTTAACTGCCACTATTTATCCTTTCTCCAATATGAAATTCACATATTAGGCCCTACAAAGTAAAGTCAGGAAAGCATCTCATGAACTATTCGTATCTTTAACGAATAATAAATGAATAGGTCCTCCCAAATTGATAAAATTGTAGGACTGTGTATTTGGTAAGAGTCACATCTTAGCTGTATCAAATCATAAGGCATTGAATTAGGCATAGCAGGAGATTTTTAAATAAAATGTTTACATGTAAACAAATTAAAGCACAATTGAGTTCTCCACAAATCAAGTACGATATGATATAAAACAGCATATAACTTGTCATCACTGAATTTACGGGAGAGTCAAAGGTGTCTGGAACTGTGACCAGATTCTGTCAGGCGGCGGCCATTTTTGAAGGTGAATATTTTGGCGGTTTTCCCAATTTCGGCTATGAGTTGAATGCTTCTGATATTGCATTTTTGAAGCAGAATGTTAAACAAAATCTATAAATATATATTTTTCATCTCTATAGACAAAACTTTGTATGTGTTTATTACTAAGAGTACTAAAAGTTGACATTGTTATGAAGGATGAATGGATGCTTAGCTAAAATTATGAATATTTTCTCCCCAGTTCTTCAAACAGTCCAAAGAATTCTTCCAGTCAATTCCGGCACACTGTCTCCATCTTCAATTATGAAAACATTGAGGAAATATGAATCAACTCACTGAAGAAATGCACATCAACTTTTGGCCTTGGGCACCATGACCAAGGCAGCACCCATTCTATACAAAAAGTATGGTGTCAAAGTCAAACTGATACTTCTAATGACGTCATTTCAATGCCTAATTGAATTGCTCTGGTAAATAATACCACAATTTATGAATTAGGATTTTATAGCAGGAATAAATATATTTGTCGCATTATGAAAACTGCTATTATGTTATTAAATATTTGTATCTCCTTCCTTCATACCCATTATAAATTTGAGTACTAACCTCACAGGATTGTTTGACGATTATTGAGGGATGGATACCTGCCACCAAATCATAGATATGATTTATGTTTAACTAACTGGACTTCACTGAACAGTAATTCTGGTCCATTTTCACCACCTTCACAAGTAAACCTTCACAAGATGCCCAATTGCACCAATACATTGAACAATGATATTGTGTTGATGTTCTAGACAGTTTTTGGAATATGGAATACCAGAAATGACATTTGGTTTTTCCTTGAATAATAACCTCTCAATGAATATTCATGTTTGCTATAATACCAGATACTTCTACAGTGTATACAGGTTGAGCAATTTGATAGGTTTTGTCCTTTCCAGGGCTGTTAGCATATTGTAGCCAGATTCAGAATGATCTTTAGCTCTGTTTACCTGTCCAGTTAGTAAAGTACTGCACTGAAAGGCCTACAACCATTCACTGAAGCAGATCTTGAGCCTTGCTATGTTATAGTGAAAGAGATACACTGTGCTCACATGAGTAGTGTGACTAACGTCACAGGACCTACGAAGTAGGGTGAGGAAGATGACTTGGGGGTCCAAGCGTAATGTTATAGGTCACCTAAGTAGGTCAATGTTTCATCAAAAGTAGGTCAGCTCAGAACTTGCTGGTAACAGTATCTTAATGCACGTTCATGCCAAAAATCAAGGTTTTAATGTCAATTAATGGTTCTCATTATTTTACTGACGAAAGGATTCGGATTGGACTCGCCGACTCATTACTGGACAATTTGCAAATGAGAGCCAATGACTCGGACACTCAACCCAGCAGAAAAGATTGATCAATCAGATTTGCAGACTTATTTGGCAGCCCCATAATGAAACATAAAACAATTACACAGTAAAGCGGACATTAAAACTGAAAATATCAAACTTTGGGTACGATACCATAATCTTGACAAATAACCTACTCTGATGGAGTGCATAACCACACATAAAAAAAATAGATTTTTTTTATGGGAGAACTCTTTCTGGTAGGACCTGCTGAAGAGTTACCTCCCTTTAAAGTCTTACCTCCCTTACTTTGTCAACTTGTGAAAACAAGACTGTCCGAGCTATTCAACTCCCATGACCACGACAACTGCTTGAAACCTGATTAACGATCAGTTTGACCTCATTAACAATCATAAAGGAAGACCTCCATCACTGATTGCAAGCATTGGTCCCATGCTGCCAATGAGTTGATTTCACTGATCGGCGAAGTGATTACAACTTAGTAAAAGAAGCCCGTTCTCTCTAAATGTTTCTTGCAAGAGGATAGAACCCACCAATGACAGACAGTTGTGCGTCATCTCCTTTGAAATATATTGTGAATTTTGTTCAGTGAACATGAAAAGTATCTTTATGCAGAAGTAGTGCATTTGGATCATGAATCCGTCTGATTAGTTTACGTGGAGGTACAGATGCTTTATTTCACCTCCTTGTACAGTAGAACCAACTTAATCAGGTACTGCTCAACTGACAATTCTGCTTAATTAATCGAGTTGTGAAGTTACAAATCCATCATTTGCCCCATTCCTAGGTCTGGTTACAGGGGTAGTCTGGATAAATCCATAAAATATTCCTGGATTTAGTGTAGGTAATTAAGAGGTTTCCACTGCAGAGTTACAGATCCGAACTGTAATAAATTCATCAGCTCATTGTGGAACAATCTCATACTATTGGGTGCTTTATAAATTCAAATTCCAGGTTGGTCCTGCATGATCAACTCCTGTTGAGATATTTCATGGAATATCATGCCACAGTACCACAATTTCTAATTGTGTATATACAGGTCACTACTTGTGTTTTATATGGGTGTCTGTCCACATCAATTTCATGTTAATATATTCTGGACTGTTATATCAGATGGATACAAGAGGCACAGTACTGATAGAAGAAGAAGGCCTGGAGATATTAACAGCAATTCAGGAGCAACTGCAGGGGTCGAAATAATAATTATTTTCAGCTTTCCATTTTGGCAAGTGATGTGTTGAAACTTTCTTGCCCTTGTCAGTTTCAACCTGTCTCTTCTAACATGGTGTGTGTTAGCTGACGAAAAGGTGGGTTGCCTATGGACAGGTGAAGGGCCAAGAAAGACTTGCCCATGCTGATTTTGGGTTGTCCCGGGCAGACGGACAGGTATTATTTCGACCCCTGAACTGCAGGTGATGCAATCCATTTCAATAAGGGAGAACAAGAACAAATGATTAGAGCATTTAAATATTGTTTAATACTTCAAATAAAGCACTATACAAGGAGTGGCGTATGGGTATCACTGGATGCACAATCTGATATATGTACACTGTCACATGACCAGTATCTAGGTAAGACAATTTGTTCTATGGGTTTAACAGTAATCACACTAGAACACACCACTCCATCTGCCTGCTTGTGCACCTGTCTGCCGACATGCCCACTGTGGCCCTGGTCTTTATCCCCGCCTATAAATACAGTACATATAGTCCTTCTTTTAAAGTTACTTCAGCACTTTGTTTTTCATAATATTTAAATTTTGCTTTAAATTCTATACAAATATGTACATATAGCTTTATATGATAGACGATGAATTATTTAGTATGACCATTTTCAGAAGTAGAACTTCCAGCTGATGTGATTGAAGAAAACCCCTTGTCTATACGGCAAAGACTGTAGCATCATGCACCAGAATGGGCCGTAATGAACCAATCTGAGGACAGAAGAACTATCTGCATATATAACACGTTATAAAACAGAGATTACCTTCATAATCTTCGGACTACATAAATAGCCTGTGAGACGGTGTAATGATGACATGTGTTATAATGTACGCCCAGGTCGATCTACAGTTCATATACAATATATTCACTAGTATTTACACTCTACTATTTATAATGCGATCCCTGTACACAGCGCTGGTCAGCTAAGTCTATAGATTTGTCCTTTACGTTGACCATTTCTACCAAATATACACCAAATAGCTCCACATCTGCTATGTACTGTCTACAATATACGCAATGTCACCATGCCTCTGATATATAATCTGGTATTCCTCGAAATAAACAGCAACAAAACTGTACAATTGTTTGTGAAACGAAGGATCTAAGGCTAAAATCACATCTCTTAGATATTCCTTGGATACATAACAAAGACTGACCCTGTCCTAATATAGGGCATGTAATACCCATCCCCTTAATGTAGGTCCCTTACCCAATCTACCCGATGTGGGCAATTTATTTGATCTCTGTTCAAATGGCACCAACAGCATTATGAAAATGCATACCATTGACCTGTTCACATGGTTTAAGTGCATATTTCGTGAAAAACGGAGTAAGGCAAATGGGAATTAAGGCTGTCAACATTTACAACAAAAGTGAAAGATGTACTCAATGAGATCACAAGTTCTTCTAGAAAATCAGCTGTAGTGCAATGACACAACTAGGATGCTACATGACGCTGGCTACATGTATAACACAATCCGTAAACTAGCATCGATGAGGGAAAACATCACAAAAATACACTGAATATACACATAACAAAATAACAACAGTCTGCATGAATGTGGCAGCATGAATCATAAACAAATATGGATTAAAATCACCATTACATGCTGGAAGAGATACTCTAGTACAGCTCTAATTTACATTATCCATGTAACATGTTCATATAAAAAGGAGGCCCGATGGTATTCACGTTAAAAATCCATGATTGCTAGTTCATTGGTTCGTTCATTCACTGCATGGCGAGACATAAACATACACAAACATAATGGAATAGCACAACCTGGTTGTAGGCCCGAGTTCAAGAGATGAGACAATCAATAAGGATCCGTTCGATTTCCGCGCATAGAATCTGAAATACAACAGTCTAGTTTAGATCATCATTGTGGTCATTAACATGGCTGCTTCAAGGACACGCCATAACATCAATTATAGAAACCAGTATAAACCAGTACGTCGAGACCCCCAAGAAAACAAATAAATAATGGAGACAGCTCGTTCTAGAAGAACACAATTGTCCATCCATTGTGATAATGGTGATGACAGCAGATGACACGGTACCGTTCGCCCACATGTACCAGAATCCCATTCTGACAACATAGACCTGGGGTGTGGAGGTTGTGGTGCGTTAATCTCGACACCGTGAAATGAATTACAGGGTGGCTCTCGCGTGACAAGGCTCCACACCAAATATGGCAAGACTGATACAGAACTACGTGTTAATTCCTGTTCTTTACGAAAACATTTGTGCACACAGGTCAACTGGTGCACGTATTTATACAGATAATCAATGTAATCGGCGAGGAGGAAATCCTTAACGTGTTATAACCAATACATACATACATGTACCTTCATGTACAGTACCGGTATAGGCTATAAGCCCACTGGCAAGGTTCTGTTCAACCCCAAAGCTTGGAACTGCTGCAGGAGTTCACACCTTATGCATAGTGTAGCCATGGACATGTATATAAGGAGAGGTGAGGAGCTGCCATGTCACAAGCCAGTGTCAGTATTAAAATAGGGGCCTGTGCTGCCTCCGTGACAAGGCCCTGCGCTGAGAGAGGACCCATGATCAGCGCAGAAGGTGAAGACACAGTATTAGGGTATAAATTTGTCAGATATACAATCAGGTGGCTGGTCAGACAACAGAAGCCTCCCCATTGTTTGTGGGTAAGGAGCTGTCATCACCTATCCCCACTCCACTGTCACCATCTTTGTTTGTTTGGCTTTGTGTGATGCCTGAAGACTCATTGTCAGAGGTTGTCTCCCCTTGTATGTTCGTGTCCCCCGTTTGTGAAGTATCTGGGTCAGTTGTAGATTCCAGATTGGACGGGACGGCACCATCACTAATATCTGCTCCATCATCATCATCATCATCCTTGATGATGAAGGTTTGCTCTGCTGGGGTCTGTAGGCTGTCATCAGCGCCCTCTGCTGGTAAGTCTGCGCTGGCCTGCACCCAGGTTTCGTCATCTAGACTGCTCTCATCTTCTCCAGTGTCACTCTTCACTATCATCTCAGCTTCTAACTGATCCGTTTTCTCATCAACATCTGAAGTAAAGAAGACAAGTTTCAATATAGGCTAGCTGACTGGATAAAATATTACATTATGTTCAATGAACAACTTCAAGAAGGTTCTGAATTGACCTGTTTTACAGGAATAATCCATTTTGGTGGAGATAGATCGTTTTTATTTTGCACTGACCATCATTAGATACGTCAGAGATAAGACCAAATTATGTCAAAATTAATTTTGCAAGGTATTTCCCATCTTTGTCCTGAAAAGACAACTAAAATCCGCTTTTTGGCCACGACAAAGTGTGGATCTGTTGATCGATTTTATCTACCTTGAATACAGTCAAGTAGAAAGGAAATTTTAGAATGCTATCTTGGTTTCAAAGCAAATATGAAAAAAGAATGAAAAAAAATAAATCCGCCTACATCAGTTAATTTTTTTTAAATTCGAACCCGCAGATCTACAGAGAGAAAAGTTATCCATTGTGTACCTGTCACTAATTGAATCCCATACAATAGCCTAGGGTCATCACCCTCCAGTACACTCAGGTCATTCCCATCAAAACTGTCCAAGTCTGTGGACTGGGTAAAGCTAGGGTCAGCCATTAAGACGTCCTCTGCTCGGATCTGGGAAATGTCTCCCCCCATTAACAGGCGATGTAAGGCATCCACAGAGGCCTGGCTCTCTTCTAGGGACTCGGACACCGACGATCCCACAGAGATCATGCTGGAGGGACGCTCTGATTTGGAGAAACTGTCACTGGGGGAACGTTGCGTCTGTTGGAGCTCCCTTAACATAGCCATCTGTTCTTGGGCCGACTTCAACTCTCGCCTCATACGGTTCTGTTCTTCTTCCTTATTGCCCACCACCGTCTGAAACAACAACAATAACAGGTCCTCATCAATATACAATCCACTCAATTGTTTACTGCATATTTATAGCACCACTGATATTCTCACCAGGTGCATTCAGCTTTAAGCTACTTTAGCCTTAGAGTGACATGATCAGTGAAACCCAGCACTCTCAACTGGTTGAAAATCTTAGTTTAGCGATATAACACGGTGGGTCAATCATTAGTTCGGCATTTAAGCATTCTACATGTATGGCAGATCACTTTGTAACAACTAAATTGGTATATCTTTTATAAATGTGAAAATGCTACATTATTGATTATTTATATTCTCAGAATTCGTGTCAGTTTTCATAAGATCTGAGCACATTTATTGTGACAGCTATTATTAAACTAATAATATTTTCATGATAAATATGTTTTTGGCAAATATTCCAATTTTTTCTGATATCTTGCAGACAATGTTAGAAAGGCTCATTTTGCCACAATCGATCACAAAATATATTCCTCTTCATGTCAACTCCCAAATGATGTGGTTCATTTTCAACGTGTGATGATGAGGAAACCAAGCTGCAGAAAAGGTTCAAAACAGATACACATGTACACTAATACATGTATCCAATCAATGATGCATAAACCGTTATTGTTTCACGCTGCAAGTTTACTTCGCTATCAAATGAAAACCCTTGAATAAAGTGCTTTGACCCTTGATAAACCAGATCCCTCTACAAAATGACACTATAATCTTATCCCAAGCATGGTTGGTTTACAAAGGTTTCACTGTAACAACCTAGTATCAGTGATGAACAAATCTGCCATTGCTGTTCACTGATATTACATAATCAACATGGACTCACTCACCAGTAGGTTACTGAGAATGGTGTTCATACGGTCTGCCATGTGTCTCAGTTTGTCCATGGGTACAGGCACTGTGAGGGTCGACTGTGCGGGTGATGGGGAATTCTCCCCCACAGCGGCACTGCCCTCACCTGTAACTGCTGAGGGAGATGTGGCTATGGAAGAAAACAGGACACATCCGCGGTTATTACCAAAACTCCTTTGGTATCTATAACAGTTTCTTAGATCATACCCATAACCAGATTCTGTCAAGTGTCACAACCTGAACTATTCAGTATTGTTAGTTTTTGATAATAATAACAGACTTACTGAAATGCTGATATATAATACACTACGGCAAATCCTCATATAATTCAATCACCCATAATTTGGTGAAAATTCAATCACCCCCAATTTGGTGAAAATTCAATCACTCCCAATTTGGTGAAAATTCAATCACCCCCAATTTGGTGAAAATTCAATCACCACCAATTTGGTGAAAATTCAATCAGTTGTTATTATAATAAAATCATTTTAACACGAGCTGGGAGTTCTAAAGAAAAATGTGAAGGAAGTGATAAGTAGACCTTAAAGGGTGCGAAATTATATCAATGAGTTAAACAGGAAAGTTCATAAAAGGACCTGTCCCCCAGCAAAATTTTGTTAAATTACTAAGCTTAACTGAATGTAGATATTACAAATCAAACAGGGGAGACAACTCTACATGCCAAATAGTATCCAGGGAAGATAACTCTGCTTGCCAAATGAGTTCTTAAGAATACAGTCCAGTCAAGCTAGATTAAGTTGAATCAATGTTAGGGTGCTGTGACCTTGATCTCTTACCTAAAGACCTCAAAATCAAATTAGGATGAAAGCCATTTCTCAATTATATATCTTTATTCAAAATTTGGAGTGAATTGAATCAATAGTTTTCAAATTAACGTGCCAAAAAGAAAATGTGGCACACACAAACACGGACAGATTCTCCATCCTTCGACCGGGGTCTGGCGGGGGATAATAACAAAGAAAGAATGAATAATTAATCCGCATGATTTTGAAACATTTTATGAACTTATACATTTGATCATCACCTAATTTTATGATAGAAAATTTCATTTCCCGTGATTGAATAATTAAGAGGATTTCCCGCAATACATGGCCTGGCGATAGCTACCTGAAGATATATTCATTTAGATCAATCCAACTGGTGCACAGTAACCACCAGCACGTGTGTCAGCAATTTGAAAATGTTCAAATTCATTTGACATTTCTAGTCTACATTAAATCTGTTGCACATACACTGTTAACTGCTAGAGAAAAGCTCTGCTGACTTAACCAAACATCTCAATCTCAGCCACATTAATAACCAATTTTAAAGAGGATCTACTTTATATCTATCCACCACATAAAAACCTGAAAATAATTTCCCTAATATCAAATGTCTCATTGACCAAGACCCTGACAAAGCTTTTGAAGAAGTGAACGCATATAATAAAGTCAGGATATGCAACTAATGTAGATGATTGATATAGGATGTTGTTTGGGTAATTAAACATTTAAAGCACTGTTATTGGAGCAGAGGGAAGAAGGATTGGAAGTCACTAGATTTCAAGCAGGTTAGGATTAACTTCAGTAAGCTTAAAATGCAAAAATTACATGTATATACGTTCAAATATGGTTTTAAATCCAGGCTGGTGCATACAAAATAGCGCCAGGAAGAACTGGCAGTGTGATACGTCTCATCCTCCCAAATTTTGGCTCCCCCCCCCCAAAGTTATTCAACCGTGCAAACAACAAAAAGAATCAAAACTGGAGACATTCCATCAATTCCAGAATAAATTGTGCATTATAATAATTAGAATATTGTGTCATCGTATTGCTGGAGTATTATGACCTGTCTACTGCGAGAAGACCTTCATCTACATGTAGATGACAACTAACTCCAACAATGACAGGCTGGCAATCTGACTGTAGACCATATCCGATTTGTGTGGACTAACTTCTGTCATGACAGGACCACAGTCTGATCATTTGACCATAAATCATATCTGGATTTGTGGGGACTAACTCTAGTCATGACATGATTACATGAGCAGTCCCCTTAATTAGCCACAGCAATCAGCAATGCTGATGCCAACGCCATAGCAAAAGTAACCTTGCCTCAGCAGTTTTTAACATTGTGTTAAATGGGGAATATTTTAATGTGCCAAGAATTTTTGCTGCAGCAGAAATTCTAATTCTGGGGGCTGCATGAATGAGTGAATATGATTTAAAGTCACTTTCAAAAATATTTCCGTCATATCATGATGTTTGGGTCCTATTCCTTGGGTGCCCAAGTTAGTCTATATACTGTACTGACTATAGACCATCTCTGGCTTAGCGGATACTAACTCTAGCCATGACAGAACTCTAGTATGGCAATCTGACTATAGACCATCTCTGGCTTGGCATGGACAAACTCTGGCCATGACAGAACTCCAGTATGGCAATCTGACCTTATAGACTATTTCTGGCTTAGCGGGGACTAACTTTAGCCGTGACAGGATTCCAGTATGGCAACCTGACTATATAGACTATTTCTGGCTTAGCGAGCACTAACTCTGGCCGTGACAGGATTCTAGTATGGCAATCTGACTGTAAAGATTATTTCTGGCTTAGCTGAGACTAACTCTAGCCATGACAGGACTCTAGTATGGCAATCTGACCTTATAGACTATTTTTGGCTTAGCCGAGACAAACTCTAGCCGTGACAGGACTCCAGTATGACAATCTGACTATAGACCATCTCTTGCTTAATGGGAACTAACTCTCGCCGTGACAGGACTCTAGTATGGCAACCTGACTATATAGATGATTTCTGACTTAGCTGGGACTAACTCTAGCCGTGACAGGACTCCAGTATGACAATCTGACTGTAGACCATCTCAAGCTTTGTGAGAAATAATTCTGGCCATGACAGGACTCCAGTCTGGCAATCGGACTACAGACATTCTCAGTCTTTATGGGGGCTAACTCTAGTCTCGACAGGACTACAGTCTATAGACCATATCTGGCTTTGTGGGGACTAACTATAGCTATGGCAGGACTGTAGTCTGACAATTTAGCTATTGACTATGCCTGGCAGTGAGTAGGATTTTTTCAGTCATATCACGACGGTGCCTACATGTCTGGCAATCACAGACATGCTACATGTATATACTATCTCTGCCCTGCAGGGGATTACAAGTCCAAATTCTAGACCACGTACACTTTACTAATCGAATCAAGTAATGCTTACTCAATACTAAATTGATATGGGATTATACCTGGTGAATGAAGGCTCTATCTAGACATGTGATATGTCCTGCCTGCTTGAGTCTGATCTACTGCAGACCAGCAGACATCTACTCCCTGACAGTAGAATACCTGTATCTCTGATGGTGAGTTAGAGCGGACTTCAATAACTGAAGTTTGATTCGTAGGGAGTACATAGCGGTCATACCTTTAACTAGGAGCAGTACGATTTGGTCACCTGTTTCTAATGACATGTCTTACTGGGTCTAATGGGGTCTTGCACAGTAGAGCCAGGAGATAAACATGAAGTGGCAATTCTGTCAGCTGATTGACTAAATGGGCCAAAATAGGCAAACAGGAAGTGGCTATGAAGGAATCTGATAGGGCAGTTCGTATTGTGCAAGGCCTCCATTGTCAGATCATTATTACCAAACCTCCTGTTTGATAAAACACAGCCGAGCGAAGGATAGTGCCACAAATTTAAAATAAGACCCGAAAATCCCAAGTTAGAAATATAGGCAGAGCATGAAAGCAAGTGCTGTAGATAGAAGATATTATTGAGCGAGTATTAAAGTTGATGAAGGTGCGGTAGTTACTACACTGTAGTCTGTGAAATTTGTTTTGGTTAAACGTTTTCAAATGTAGGAGTGATATGTATGAAGCATCGATCATGGGAACCTACGTTGTGCACTTTCTGTATCAGCCATGCTTGAGAGAGGGCTCTCGCTAATGAGGGCTATTAACTCGTCGTTTACTCGTATGGATGCGACCAAAAGTTCACGTGGGTCTGTCTCCATCTCAGTATAGAGCTGTTGCATGCAATTGAAACCAAGAGAAGAATTGGGTGAGGTTACTTCATTCCGTTCAGTCAAAATAACAGTCAGGCAATGAAGGTGAAATAACGCTTGGGCTTGACTTTAAAACTCTCCCCGCTAGGGTCAATATGCAACAAAACTGGTTACTGAAAACCCATATTAAAACGGACAATGATACAATATTAATTAGCAATTTTTGATAGTGTTAATTCGATACGAACAACATCCACATTTGAGCAGTGGACAGGCCTGTGCGAATGTTAGCCGTATTCATGCCACATTCATTTCACAATTAGTCCATGATTCCGATGCTATTTGAGAGGTGTATGCACTATATACTGCTTTTAATTTGAAGTTAATGGCAGATTTCTAATCCTTGAACAATGCTGTCTTGCCCCGGTGTTAGCGACACTGGTGCACAGCACGTGGGTCACCGCGAGCTTGGGTTGTTGTTGGCAACCTCAGGTCGAAAATATACCAGCTATCATTGATTTACTGGGTTAAAGACATAGGGAAGCGCTCGGAATAACGAACCGCAGCTCAAGCTGCCAGCCAGGTGTCGGTGCACCGCCGACTGTAATCGAGGACAGACAGCATTGTCAAGGGATTATCTTCAACTATAGTGAGAATCGCCCATTTGATGAAAAATTTTAAAGTCAAGCCAAGTCACATCACATCATGAAGGTTAATATATATCTCTCAATCAAAATAAGTTTATTATAGAACCATACTGATTCAGGAAATTCCTGTTATTGTTTGATCTTTTATTGTTAATTTTAAGAAAAATAATGGACAACGTTTGCACATCTGGTGACTCTAAAGAGTTATATGTCACAAGTCACAGTTTGGTAAAAAAAAAAATCCTTATTTTTAAGTTTTAAGCATCAAGAATAATTATATCTTGGCCATACAATTCTTCAAACCCTAAATAGCTTTTACGTTTCCATAGAAACTGACCTCCATTGAAAGTGGATTTGGGTCCAAAGAAACACCTAGAATTTCAGCAGCGAGACGTTCTTTTTCTGCTAAACTCTCATGGATTTGTTGATCAGCACGGCGTAATTTTTCTGTATGGGGGGAATGGGATTCACAACTTGTTAGTAAAACTGTTACACAAAATGGCTACAAATCAACCAGTTTTTAAAAGAAAAATTCCATAATCTGTATTACTAGCTATCACAAGAAGAAACAGGAATACTGGCATGCATCAATGTTCAGCAACTAGGAATTATGAAAAATCCACTTTGAGAATTCAGAACAAAAATTTGAAAAATGAAAGCTGCAAATTTTCAGTTGTTGGGATACTGATGCAGATCAGTTTTCCATCCTTCTCTATATATAGCTAGTAAGTGGCAGCTGATTTAATATCTACATGCAATAAAGCCCCCGCAGGTAACACCATTCACATGGTACCAACTGCAAAGGTCAGAGGTGAAAAGGTCATGCAAGATAATGATTTCTTTAGAATAGCGGATAATGGCTCAGCCCAACAAAGAAACAAAATCAAATCAGCTATTTTGACCTCCACATCAACAGATGGCTCAAGTCTTTCAGACCATCTCAAAATGTTCAAGTTTCAAATATTGCTCTTTTGGAAGTGGTTGTGAATGCAGTAGTATCTCTTCAGAAATGCTATGATTGGCTGGAGGGTTCTTCAAATAGAAAGACCTGATTTTCTTTTGAAAATTTGAATTGACCAATCAAGCGCTTTGAATCTAGAAGACAGTTAACCCTTCATCCACTACAAACATGATGAAAAGCATTGACTTAATGCTTGTATTAGGCAGACAAATAAAACAGTTTATCAATTTGTCTGAACAGCCGTTCCAAAACTTGAACATTTAGAGACTATCCACAGCACAGGTTCATATGAATACATTTGTTGATTTTATATCAAAGATAAGTGGCTACAGTACAGTACATGTGTTTACTCCAATAAGCAGGTCAGGGAGGTCCCGCTCTCTAAAACGGAGGTAAAAAAGGTTGTTTTTCCTTGATAACTTTTGATTCCTGCTTAACCAATCCTCCAAAACTTCAGGCGCATTAATCTATCTATTGTTCCATGTTCTAAATTTAATTTGCCATTTGAAGAACCAGTCACTATTATTTCTATAGCGTGACAAATATTTGGCTTATTTATTATGCAAATTAGACAGATGATAATTTATTCTTTTTAACAGGATTTGATGGGGATATATATGTCTGTGTGCACCTCAAGAGGATTTTGCTGAATTTGATATGCAAACTGATTTATTAAGCAAAAACAACCTTTTTTATGTCCATTTTAGAGAGCATGATCGCCCTAACGTGATAAGGAAGTATAAACCCAGATCCATGCATACAAGCAGGAAGCATGCTCCTATATAACATCCACCAGTAACTTAAATGGCAATACGTTCATATTATATCTGCGAGACAAATATGTAATGATGGAGGCTGTTACTGGTTACTACGGTAATCCTTCTTATAATTCAATCACAGGAAGTGAAATTTACCAACATAAAATTTGGGGGTGATCAAATTTAGTTGAACAGGAAGTGGAGAAAACAGTTCAAAATGGTGCAAAATCATCCATTTATTTCTTCGTTATTTCAATGCTTTTGGATGATGATCAAATTTTTTGGAACCCCTGATTAAATTTTGTTCCCAAAATTGGGGGTGACTGAATATTGATAGAAGGATTGAAATATTCGAGGGATTACCATAGTACCTGGCATATTCTATCCGACCCATACAGCCAAACGTCAGTGGTCTCCCCTTGTGACGCTGGAACTGAAGGCGATCAGCTGATTCATCAGTCATCCAGCATCACAATTAACGAGAGACCAGTAAGGATTCATTGTGTGGGTTTGATAGAAAACTGGCGAGTTTCGCTCCTCATTGTGTGTTATGACTTGTAACATATTCAAGTTCTTCCTGATTGTCTAACATGTCCGTTACCAAACTGATAAATTAGATAATAATGTCCAGTGGAAGTGTTCAGTTGTTTTGTGTATGTGCTCAAGTGTATATTCAAGTTAGGATACAGCTACATTTATGACATTGTGCGTGAGATGAACTATGTGAAAGACAAGGTATTCTACAGGCAGCACGGATTAACATAGGCTTTAATAGGGAGCTCAGGACAGTACGCAGTCAGACTACCAGAAAACATCGGCAAGGTTGGATACGTCAACTCCTGAAACATTCCGCACAGGTACTACACTCATGCATGACAATGGACAAAAGAATCAGCTGTCCCCTCCCGCCAGGCACGGTCCAACCCAGGGTTCAAACCATTGATCATATACAAAACTTGTTCGATGTTGAACAAAAAACACTAACAAACACATACAGCGGGTGTTTCTTATTTTGCATTCATAAAAAAATATTAAGGAGGTCCACAACAAACAAATATCTAATTGGCTAATGTTATACATTGGAATATCCAGGGAGATTTCATAGGAACATTTATAATAGGAAGGTGGGAGTATCCTCAATCAACGGTTATCTCCCATTTTACCTGAGAATTATGAATAAATACTATCAACCAATGGTGATCTGAAATATATCATTTGGGTAATTACATCTCCATTATTAAAGGAGAATTCAAGGTTGTTTTTGTTGTTTCTAATCTATATGTTGGAGTATTTATTATTCGCCATTTACTGTTTTCTTCTTGTTCATGGTCATATGAAAGAAGATTGCAACAAGGTACAGCATCAAATACAGAGTATGATGACATCTCATTATTATTCATGTTTCCACGTTAGCACATGTACCCAATAGTATGAAATACCTCAGACACATTAAGCCTTGGGGATGCTGTTAGCCCGTTGTTAACTGTTAACACTAGGCGTGTCCGAGCACTGCTAAGCATGACATCCCAAACTTCTAACATTCATGGTATGTTGGATGATGACGGGAAGGCTCATGCATTACAAGACGGCTAACCTGAATCAGTTAGGGTATCTAATATGTCAACTAACACATGCAGGGTTAGAGGTATGTATACCTTAACTACACAAGATAGCACATAGAGACCCGCAATTATGAAGAGACTGATGAATGAATTATTAAGACGAAATATACGTGACCACAATCTACACATGACAACACATGCACATGACACTACTACTCACCTTACATAATATACAACAACAACACTGATACAACAACAACACTGATACAATCACTATTGTAACAGACGCATGAGCATATGGCCCAATCGAATCACTTTGGGAATGTTGTCGAATTCAAGAATGTTGTCAAATTCGAGAATGTTGTCGAATTCAAGAATGTTGTCAAATTCGAGAATGTTGTCGAATTCACGAACACAAATTTAGCAACTTAAACCAGAAATGTTTCACTTGGAAAGTGATCATCATTTTGCCTCGGTGATCAACAGTGATTTTACTGTATAGTACGAGAAACCAGCACGTTTCCTCTTGGATTTCACTCTGACTTTTCAAAATTCTATATGACATTTTTTTTATAGGGAGAAAATTGGTCTCTGTCCGATGTCACCCGTGTTGTGGAAACAAAATCGGAACGCTACCGGATCTCAGCAATGTTTCCATTTCTGAATTTGGTGACGTATCTTGAATTCAACAACGTTTCTGAATTCCACATTTTCGGTAAGAGCAATCTACAATGAAAATATACATTATATAACTGTGGTTGTGAGATAAGTTTCAATGTATTGACGATGTTAGGCCAGGCACGAGGGCTTACCTTTAGGAGTTAGCACCGCTTCAGCATGGGCTATCAATGGGTCTGTGACCTTGACATCTTCGGGCTGGATCAGCTGACTGTTATCACTCTCGGGAATGTCCGAAACACCCGCCCTCTCCAAACCGGAATCATCACTGCCCAAAACATCATTGCTACTGGAAAATGGTGTCGGCGAAACCAAGGGACCTTCTGAACTCTCACTTCTTCAACCAAAACCAAATATAGCACATCTTATACAGTACAATATTGGTACCGGTGCAAACCTCCCATGTTATTGTTTAGAACATAAAAGTTAGCTAATCCAGAGAACTACTCTATGTAAAGAATCAAATGTATGTTAACCCTATCTGGCCTGGGTGATTTGGGACCTGTCCAGGTCTATCCCCCTCACCCACCTCCCCCAAATAATTTTCTTACCCCTTGAGCTAGTGGGCTGCAATTTACCACACTATAAAATCTGAAAAATCCATTATGATGATATTACAGTGACGTCATGTTCAAAATGCATTTGGAGGTTCGTCTTACCCTAATTCTTTTCTCGTTCTATTTGGTGTCTTTATTTGGGGACGTATCACTGTTATCTGTTCAGGGTCTTGGTGACTGGCTTGGCTCTCAAGGCTCGAGCTATTCACATTGTGGCTATGTGACGGCGTACTCGGACCAGCCTCTTTCTCTCGTTGTTTGTAAGCATCTGCTGCTTCTGTTATATGCTTGAACCATCTAGAATATTTCAAAGGATTGTAATCACACACTATACAGCACCAACTAAATCTCTAAACAAAGATTAACATTCTGTTGAAGCAGGCCTCTGTGGTAGAAAACAGCAAGCCATCCAAATTTAGCAGAAGTTCCACACACATGGACAGAAAAAATTATGTATACCTACCACCCCCTCCTTGCCCACTCAGATACACAATAATTATGCATGTAACAGTTTAGAAACATTAAGTCTAACTGCCAAGTTTACTGAACACCAAAAACATCTTCACTGATATTATTACCTGACCACCTTGCTCTGTTTGTGGGCTTTCTTGGAGTGTTTGGAGGCCATCCTGTTCTCAGCAGTTTACAGACAGCCACTAAACCAGGCAGTGCAAGACACATAACCAGCCAGACATGGCACGAGAACCAGGTATCCTCTTATGGCCATAGTCACATCATTAAATCATTCCTCGATGTGCTGATCTCTTCGCACTTCATGCGAGAAAGCCACTAGATAGGACTATATTGCGTTGAATTGTAGAAGTGGCACAAAGCCAGTGTGGAAATGTATCTCTTATGAAGATTTGAGTTTGAAACAGTCCAGATTACATCCGAGTTATTTGGTAAACCAGATCATCTTCAGCAAGTCTTATTACCGAGTAACCATGGCAACCAATTACTGGCTTCAGTAAGACAGGAACAAATTGGGCAAGAAGATGGAATATCTCCACTCAGATCGGGCCAAACTTTGTATGATCACAGACGACAGCCGTCTCAACAACAATTACATGTACACACATATATTGAAAGTAAATCTAACTCGGTCTCTGTCAGATAAAGTACACTAGAGCAAGCTCTGTCCAATGGTAATTATGCGTGCACATGTAATTCAGATACAAGTAAACAACACACCCAGGCAGCAAAGTACATGTACTACATAAACAGCAAATGCAGGTAAAGCTGAACTAAGGCCTCGCGTCCTCACAACCATACAGTCAGTGCTCTCCATATCAAATATCAAATAAACAGGTATTCTCTCGGGAGTCGCTTCAGTGACATCGTAAAACAGTCTATACTCTACCACTAGCTGTATTCAGTTTACTTCCTCATGGATAGGGAAGAACATTAAGAATGCATGAGTACCGCATTAAACTCCAAAGGATCAAAAGGCTTGCCCATTTTATCATATGATAAATTAACCATCAAGATTCATATCTGACCATGTCAAGACATGTGAAAAGTCCCGGATAGGTCACAGGGCCCCATAGATGTGACAGTCTTGCACTGGATGATTCGATACTAATTCACATCTTGGAACTGCACAAACCAGCGTAAATACGTTGTACCGGTATCATTTCGTCTGAATATCCTCACCAGAGAGGAAGTGATACTGAAGAGTTTGTATTGAATGTTGAAGACCTAGTTAGCGATCCCTCTCCATAAGTACTTAGAATGTGATATTCACAGCACACTGCTGGCTCCTCTATAGTCTAGACGAACTGATACATGTACGCTATACTACAGGATGTATATAGCTATTATAGGTATGGTCTATAGGATGATCCCTTCTATACAATCCCCCAATGTAAGGTGATATATGCAGACTGTGTCACAACCACCTGATGATGAATACTCAGAACAACCAGTCAAGCGTGTCCAGTAGAACAACAAAACACTGAGCCAATTATACCTCATAAACCACATACAAAACAGGAACACAGCACAGGGTCGTTTCTATATATACCAACATACTTTTGATGCAGTAGATATACAAGGCAAACTCGTCAGTCCAATTAGTAACAGGTTATCACAGTAGGTCTCCATGCGCGTATTATCATGAATAAAATAAACCTAAATATTATATTCTGATTTCTGATTTCGAACATGTTGGTTTAATCTCTTTGATGAGTGTACATAACGCTATATCTTGAAGAGCTAATTAACCCAGTTTGAAAATATGCATTAAATAACAGCTAGCGACAGAGTTGCCAATTTGGTGGGAAAAGTAAGTAATTGAGACGATCACAATTCTATGCGATTGCTTTGGATGACCCAATTTTGTCAACTGCTCAGACACAAAACAAACGAACCCTGAGCGGTTGAAGTCTCTTGACATTGAAAATATTGATTTGGCATGGAAGCATAACGTTCAGTCCCCAGCATCGAGAACAATCCCAAGCGAGATTCTGTGGCAAGGTAAATTTGTCCAGAACAGAAATTTTAACTCGGGGTGAGTGAATATGATTTAACGTCGCTTTCAACTGTATTTCAGTCATATCACGACGTTGGGTCCTATTCCTTTTCACACCCGGGAATCACACGGGAGGGGTCCTATTCCTTTTCACAAATTTTAACTTGGCCCAGACAGGTGGATCGACATGAAAAAAACAATTCCAAGCGACATCTTCAGGCAAGGTACCTACATGTACTCACTAAGTTATTGTCCGGAAACCAAGTCAAATGGATGCATTTTAGGTGTCATCACCCTAATGAATCGGCATGAAAAACAATCCCAATTGAGATTGAGGCCCAGGTGCCCACATACCAAATTCGGAAGAATCTGTTTTCCATAAATTCTAATATACGTGTAATGGAATGAAAAAAGAATCTCAAGCAAGATCTTGAGTCAAGGTATCCACTCACCAAATTTGAAAAGAATCTGTTCAGTTTTTCGTACGTTATTTTCCAAAAATGAAGACGGACTGATCACAATACTATAGTCGGGGACCAAAAGCTAAGGTGAGTGCCTGGTGTGACGTTGTTACATTACATAATAATAGTCCGAATACTTGATGTAAGCATGCATTGTCCAACCTTTCTGCCAGGCGATTCATCAATCCATCAGTTTCAATGTCATGTCACTGGCAACACAGGGCTTTTCTTCTTTTTTGAGCAGGGGACAATAATCAGTATTAGTTAATGTAAATTTTGGAAATGAGAGAATTAGCTCTTGAATGGCATGGTAAGTTTGTAGAAATAAGACATCTCTCATACACTAAAACAGCTAGTGCACTCATTTTTAATGTAGACATCAAATAACACTGAATGACAGGACTTTGAACTTGGTGGAAAAATTAAGTAATTACGACCCAACACTTTTCCTTCAGATGTACGATTTTAGTCAACTGCTCAAAAACAAAATGGAAAATGGAACTAAATACAATGCCTGATGTGACAGCAAGAAGAGAGCTCTGTGATGCCAGCGACATCACGTTTGTAGTACTCTGCTTTAAAACGGCACCAGACGTCGAAGGCTATAACGTTTGGAATGTCTTCACATAATATCTTGATGTAACCTCAGGCACTTTCTTCAGTTGCTATACTGTTTTGTTTTTGAGCGATTGACTAAAACTGGACTTCGAGAGCGGTCAAATATAAAATTAATTGTCTTAACTATTTTTCCCACCAAGCGTATTACAATACAGATGCCAGATGAACTAATATTCCTGCTATAGACAAAGCACTGACAGAGAACAACAGAGTCAATATGTGTAATTTGAATTGGGGGGGGGGGGTTATTTGGTTTAATGTTACACTCAAGGTTATTTCATCGTGACATCCAGTTTGGTTGGTGGAGGAAGCCGGAGTACCCGGAGGGATTCAGAATCACCGCTCGTTGGCAAGTAACTGACTAACTTTCACACAGGCACCAGCGGGGCCCGAGCCCGTGCCAGTAATTTGAATGAATGTTTGTTTATGTATATTATATGCTGGAGGAACTTGGGGGAAGGATGGATGAGGCTGTCTCGTGGCCAGAGAGTGAGTGAGTACACTCAACTTCACTCCACTGTTCTTAGAGCCTACAAGCAATCATCCAGAAACATGGTCGTAGAGGATAACAACATGCTGTTTATGCGACTCTTGGGGTTAGTTAGTCAGTGTCATACTGGGATTATGGTGGCTGCAGGAAACAGCCATGAGTTCTCTAAACTGATATGAATGGATTATTTCTGACGATCTTCCTGCAGATCGCGTAATATCTTCCTGCAGATCAGAACTGTTGAGGAATTTTAAGACTTCCAAAAACAAATCGTTGCATATATATGATGTGCCACAATTTTGGTGTGTAACAAAAGTATCTCATCTCAAACCTTCCCCCCAACCTACAACATACGTAAGAAATTTAAATAATTTTTTTTTAGATCACATTGACCTTGACCTTTGACCTGTTGACCTCCATGGCTGAGATATAATTTGGTACCATCAAACTGGAACTGGATAGCAGACAACAGAAAGCCAACAGATGGACAGAACTTTCCATCACGTCATACAACCTAGTCAAATAACAGGGCAGTAAAAGCTATGCTTGAAACGAAAGAGAAAGTACTGACCGTTTTCTGTCGTCTGAAGAGATGGTCACTAACTCATAGATCTGTGGTTTCAAGTTTGGATTGCTGACAAGGAAGAAGGCTTTCTTATCTGTAAACAGAAAGTATGAGGGGGTCACGGCAAGAGTTTACATAGCTAGAAATCAATCAAAGTAAATCTGTCAACTTTTATTGTGGCAATTCAAACAAATCCTGAGTAAATTCTCCTCTCACAGATAATCCGGTACTTAATAATTTCAAAATTGTATACTGTAACAAGCTTAAATGGCGACAAATGGCTAACGTGTCCAATGCTATCTCCTCACGAAGAAAGAATTCTTTTTCAGCATAACGAAGAATTCAGTGAGCAATAATCAAGTCAAGCTTGACTTGACTCTTCAAACTAACCAAATTGTTAGTTTGTGTTGTGAGCTTCATCAATATGTGGACTTGCTGCATGAGAATTTCTGATTTGGAAGGCATCATCTCTATCCAACTTGATTGAATATACTAATTATTGCATACGAGCTTTAACTATAACATGTAATTTTGAGAAACAAAGCAAATTCACTCCAAGTAATTTGGGTCTCCCATATAAACTATTTCACATTCCAGTGATCACCGAACACCAGAATACTGTAGATGTGTGTCTCAGTTGACTGACCTGTCTGCCATCCATATGCTTCTATACGGGGGAAAATGAGTTTTAATTATGCTCTATATGTGTATCTGATTTGAAAACAGGTTGAATATTTGCATTACAATTCAGGTAACTTATGTTTGGAAATATGTGATGTCTTTGCTTATGGTAATCACCGTTGAAAGTCTGGACTAAGGAACTGACCTGTGGCGACATTGCGTGTTAAAAGGTTGGTTAGTCGGATGACGGGGCTGTGGGTGTATTTGGTGTCATCCTTGCCAGTGACCACGGTGGTGCTCTGACATTTGAGCACCAGTTTGTCGTCCTGCTTCTGTAACAGCACCAAGATATCCTCCAGCAGGACTACGTGAAGATCTATCTGCTTGTTCCGACTTAACCGCCATATCAACGTGCCTTCGTGAACCAGCTTGTGTTTGGTCAGATCTAAATTCTGCATAAAACAGAAAAGCACTCATCTTTTATGGTGAACAAATATATAGTTACAGGAATAAAAGATTCGTTTGGAATTACTAGTAGCCCCTCCCCACCCTATGAAGCAATATGCGTGTGAAATATTTTTCAGGGAAGAATGAAATTGCAATCAGTGGGAATCAAATTGATGGACCCTTCTCAATGTGCAGTTGCTCTTACCATCCCAGCCATGGTGACTCATAGGTAATATTCCAATGAATTGCCCAAAATATATAGTTGTGGCATTGATTTCGCGTCATGACAAAGCAGATATTTATGGATTATTCTCAGTAAACATGAAACAATAGGCAAGTTGTCCACAGGTACACATATGCCCTGCCATGCATAAGGCCCTTTATTACATCTGGTGGTCTGATATACAGTGTGCTTCACATTTCTAGGGTAAATGACTTTTTTTTAACAGCAATGAACTTTCGTCCAGCATCTAGACCCATGTTTTCCATTTTGATTTTAGAATTTCATGAAGCTTCAAGATTCAAAGAAAATGGCCATTCACTGTTTAGTTGGTTCATCACGATATGATTGAAATAATGTTGAATGTGACGATAGACCCTATTCACTCACTCACCCATTGTATTTGAGGCACAATGACATCAGGCTTTTAAAGTTATTCCATATGGACTGACCATTATGATTTCATGAAATTAACATCGAAATTGCCTGTACTTTTATCAGCCCCCAGTGTACTGTCAAGTGCTGCGAGTGTGAAAAGTAACCTTGATATATTGATGAAAATCATTTAACCCAGAAATACCACGCACACTTTAATAGTATACGAGAAAAAAATGCATACCTTGAACTCAGCTACAACTGGATTATTTGAATTCTCCATTGGTCGTCGATCTAACCGTTTGTTGAGTTCGACGAGGCGTTGATGGTTTTCACATTCCTTCACAGCCTGATTTACATAATCTAAAATACTCTTACTCCGTTTCAGAGCCCGCTCTAATCTGGAATATTCTTCTGCATTGGCTGTAAATAGGAAGAAAAATGGGGTTAACAACAAACTACTGAACCCAGGAAGTTATATTAATAGTTTATCCAGGAACCTATTATATTAAGTTCGAAAATGTCAAGTATTGACAAATCCATAAAATTGTTTGGGATATAGCCCAATTCTGTAAACGTTTTATCTCCCCTTGTTCCACTAGGGGTGTGTTGGTGCAGAGAGCTTAAGGTAAGTACCAAAGGTTCCCACAATTAGTTTTAGTAATTAAATATTCTATTTTTATAGAAAATTATCTTTCTAATGTAGACATATACAGGATCTATCGGTTCATGTACAAAATATTAGCAAAATAGTCTTTCGAACAAATATTATGAAACAGTTCATCAATATATTGTTCAAAATAATTGCAGGTGCCTTTGGTAAAAGTTAAAGTGAGGAAACTACTTCCCAGAAGCAGCCTTTTCATACCTCTAACCTTAAAGAGCAGCAGTTATTCAATAAGAGATCAGACACTTTCCAGAAAGGGATATAGGACTAGGATACTTGGTATATGTGTATGTATTCCATCAAATTTTCTAAAGGTCAGGATAGCATATTATCAAGTTTCCTGTATTTCTGGATAGGATATTGGAGTTTTATTTCATCAAATTTTCTGCAGGATTGAGATACTTGGCATTTGGTTTCCCATAGATGCTATTTGGTTTGTATCCAGTTGTCAAGTGTTCCACAGGGATATGAGCCGCCAAGTTTTCTGTAAGTAGAAGTGACTTTGGTAACTTACTCTGTGTGTATTTCATCAAATTTTCTATTAGGAGTGGGTACTTCGTTAATCGCTGAAAGGCTGTTGGGATGAGGTCCTTAAGTTGTAACCTTCGACAAAGAGGATGACTTTCTGCTTCCTGTTAAAAACACCAACATAGGTAGTATTAGTATACAGCTAACAGAGATACAATATAAAGCTTTTGTGACTCATGCATATATCAGAGGTCTCCAGGAAGCCAGGGAAGAAATGTGTTGCAATCAGGCAAATATATAGTACAACATTCAACTATGTTGAGAATAGAAGCAGGTTCATGGGCTTAGCTCGGTGTCCATTCAACAACACCACCATGGGTTCTATCATCCTCCATAATGCAGGTCTGTACACTCCGTACCTCTGTACCAGGCTCTGCAGGCAGATTAGGGCTGTACAGTTATTACTGGAACTGTCCGTTTAAAATAACAGCCTATGAACGGACAGCATTTCTGGGCAATGGGCAACCTTCGTGGGATCTCGGTATAATTTGGCGAAGGCGAAGTTCATATGGGGGAAAAGCTGAACAAAACAACGATGGATATGAAACGTGAATTTCAAAACGAGCAGAGGGGATGAAATATACAACACATTACATTGTGCTTAATCCGCTCATATATGGGCATATTTGGGGAGGTCATGAGATCCCGAGTGCGCTCCGGAATGTTTTTGAATCAACCAGTTTTAAATCGTTATGGTTTTAAGATATCCGTCATGGCACGGCTTCAATAGACGAGCCAGGACTAAGAATGATGGGGTTCTGTGAATTGAAACCACTAAAGAAGACAACCGTTTGGTTCAACAAAAAGATAAAGGAAGACGGGAGATACTTACTGATAATAATCTAGAAAATTTTTCATCTCTCCTCTGCTTTATCCGTAATTGTTCTAAGGCATAGGATTGGTTCCTACAGTAAATAGCACAGCCTTCTCGAAACTCACTCCCTGCTTCACCATCAAACTGTCCGAGAAATAAACAAACTCTGTAGACATCAACGATCAGCATTAAAATATTCTCATTATTACGAGTAGTAACAGACCTTGGACCTGATGACATCACTTCACTGCACTGTGGGAATAAGTGAACCATAAATCTGTCATCTTTGGACTACACAGGTGCAAACTATCCCTCAGTTGGCATGGATGCACAATGCATCATGCGACAGAAAGAAGGATAAAACGGCATCGGGTTTCACAGCTATTTTACTACTATTTACCTGATGCTATTAACCAGACACTCTTTTCAAACTGTTGAAAGTGGCAGAGAGTTGGTATGTATATGACTCCCCTAGAAGGCAGTATATAAGCTGTTCAATTTATTACCCAAAAATTAAAATAACAGCCACTGAGAACAGTATGAAGGCAAAACATGTTAAGTTAATTAAAAAAAATATTAAGGCATTCAGCTATTACCATGTGCTTCTTTGCTTAGTTATAACTGGCGAAAGAAGAAAGAGAATTACGTACCCGTTGTAATAAAATATCGCCCACCTCGCTGACCACTGGATTTTCTTTCCGTCTTGTTTTCATGGTATTATTTAAGGAAGCTGTAAGTCAAACATACAGATATATGCTTGGTGAGCATGAAAACGAGATGGCCAGACTGCGCAATTTATAATATATTACGCCCTAAAGAACTTTTTAAGTTTCTCATATAAAACTCCAACCTTTAATAATGGTTTTCGTGTACAGAAGCTGAATTACATAGGGTGATGTTATAATTTCTTTACGTTCTCGCGGACCAAGTACAGCATTAGGCTGTATATGGTATAAAAAATAGATGCACTTGGTTTAACATTTGGCAATTTCCCTGGGCAGGTGAGAAGTCAACACATCCATCGACTGCCTGTTATGAATTTCATACAACCTCAAAGACCTTTGATCCGTGAGAACATGAAAGCAATATAACGTCACCCTATGCTATTTGAGCCTTGGTACAAGAAACAAGTATTATGACGTTTTATATGGAGAGAAATTCTTTGAAATGAGACATATTATGAATATAACAGCGAAATAGTAGTTAAAATGGACATACTTTAGTGCTGGATGGGTCAGTATCATAAGGGATTCAAACCCGCATCTCCCGAGTTCAACACCAAATCGCCAGCATTAAATGGAAGTGCTCTAAGCCAGCTCAAAGTTCACAGAAGATCATGTTCAGATATTGGAATACATAGATGGTCACTGGTCAATAGTGATAAGGGGAGGAGTTATAATACTCAAGGTTTGAGATGGTGAAAACAGTGGAGCTCCCCATCTATGAAGTGACAAGTGGCTGTCTCACGTGACCTATGGTGGGGTCAGACTGTCTAGGAAGTGATGAAAAACTTTCCCCTTGTTTAAAATTATGATACTGGTATGCTAATTTAAGTTTATGAATGAAGAGAAATGCACACTGGTCCAAATTCAGTACATTTTTGCAACAAACTTGAAACCAGTTCTACAGGATCATACATTTTTGATATTTCTGACTGGAATTCTGGCCCTACCAAAAGATCTGTGTATGGACTAAATTTATCTCCGCACACAGAAGAGTTCCAATTTATTTGGCCCTGTACTGTGGCATAAAACATGCGAGGAGGGATGAGGCATCTGACTTACAGTGTATGTTGATCATCTGTGGAAGGTTTGGGAAGAGCTGTTGTACAAGGTTTTGGTGGATGATGTGTGGCTCCGACATCATCGGCCGACAAAACACACGATCTAGCACCTTCAGGTTCCGAACATGACTTCGTTCAGTGTAAAATAATTCTGAAAGACAAGAGATGACGAATACACAAAAGACTCCCCAGACAACTGTGATTCAAAGCTGAGAAAAAGTCAATACAATCTCATAGCTTGTAATACACCAATATTACAGTCAGGGTGGCTCCATTCTTTAATACTGAAAACAAGACCATATAAAGCATTCAGTTCCACAACAAGTGAGCATCCATTGAAGTTGACATACTTCAGGCACGTGAAAGTATCGAACACGAGAAAAACTTGGTTCATCCTTCAGGTAAAATCATGAGACAAAGAGGTAGGGTATAACATTAGAGTCTAGATGACAGGCTTTTCAGTACTATAAAGCTCTGAACAACAGAAACTTACATGAAAGACTGAGCATAAAAACGTGACGTGCATTAGGACGCTGAAAACAGGGTTCGTACACCTTGAAACTTTCATAGCAATACTTCCGATTTTTAAGGCATATCACTTCCAGTGTCATCAAAGCTAAACAGATTAATTTTATTAATTTTTTTACTTCGTCCTGTCAACAAATGTGTTGTTCATACACTGTCAATTTTCAAGGTCTTGAGCACAATTTTTGATTTTTCAATGCTTTTCAAGGCCTTGAATGCTAAATTGTCATTTTCAAGGCTTTTCAGGTGTTCAAGATAGTGTACGAACCCTGTGAAAAGCCATGTTTAAGATAACCTAAACTTGTGACCAACAAGGTGATAATAAGATAATCTTCTATTTCATCAGACACTGAATGTAGCCCATAAGGATACAGACTGAGTGAGTGAGTAGGACTTTAAACATCGTTTTCAACAATTATTCAGTCATATCATGATGGTGCCTTTATCTGTCAAGACACGAGAGTGCATCCAGTTCCTATTATGCTGGATACTGATCAGCCCAGCAAGTGCAGCACCCGGTCATCCATCCAAGTATTCACCATGCACAATATTGATATGATATGCCGTACCGACTCTCGCAATGTATGCATATCCAATATACTGGGAGATGGGGACTTCCTCCAAAAGTTCTGATTTTACTAATACCTTAGTTCATTCCGAAATAACAAACTTACCATTTATAACTTCTTGTCGTTTCTTCTCCTTGGGTTTTAATTTCTTAAATGTATCATCATTAAACAAATGTTTCAAGGGAGGTAACTCTGTCTCAACATCAAAATCGGAGTCTTCTTCTATTAGCTGCTTTATATCATTCACAGCTTCACTCGAATTGCTGCAAGGAAAAAGAAAATCTCAAATATGATCTACATCTTTCTACTCTCTTATCCACGATGTCACCAAGAGAACATGCTCATTTCAATGTTCATTTACATAATTTTGATCACTAACAGAACAGTTCATCTCTTGATCTCAATTATAGAGAGAACCTTAAGCATGAACAATATCTCCAAATAATAAATTCAACACCGATATCGTTTCCAATGGAGGTATATAATATCCTTTTATTTTGATCTCCTATTCTTCACGGAAATTATACAAGCAAACGGCTCCGAGCCACCAAGAATTGAATTGTTCAATCCAGAAATTGTTCAATGTCATAGAAATAGATATAAAATGCCAACAGCAAAGAAAAATATCTCCTTGCTCTTTAACCATTTTCCTCAATATTGTCATTATAAGAAGATCTGTGAGGTGCTTTCCTCTAACATGTTCAAGAATCTATCACAGCTTGATTTACAATTGTCCTGTTCAGCATGGACAATGAGAATTCAAAATCCTTGTCTCTATTTGGCAGCGTCAGATGCTGAAAATAAGGCCCCGACTGCCAGCGAATGTACATAGCAGGTCTGCACAAATTTTTAACCTTTTTCTGTTCACATAACCCCGATGATGCAGTTTGTGCTTGTGATGCGAGCCAGTGCCCTGATTATGATGATATTGGATTGATTTTTTTTAAATTACGAATATTCGTAAAATTACATCAATTTTTATTCACATGAACGGACAAAGGGTTACGCGGAACTTTGTATAGAGGGGGACTCACCTTGTAGAGAGGCTGGAGGTAGAGGAGCTGCCTGAGTTATTGAGAGATTTGAGGGTCTCATCTACATCCACATCACTGTTAGGGAGAGAGAGAGAGAGTCTCAGTGTGACAGGCTCACTATGACAGTCACATAGGTCAAAGGTGGTCAGCAAATCAAACCAATAAAATCTCCAGTACAAAATCAACTGTTTAAGAGGGCGGAATACTTCTGCTGTTCAAACAATAACACTCAAGTTTAAAGTAACAAAAAATGTTCAGATCGCTGTCAGGTTTCAAGGGAGACAACTCTTGGAAGCATTTCAATCATCTCAAAATCTAGTTTCTAAAATTGGAACATGCCTAAACTAATTGACCAAAATGGTCTTCAACACTGTTGTTAGGGTGGTAATCACACAAGTTAATACAATTTAGTATCCCCTACCAGGCTCATCGGCATGGCAGTAAATGATATTACATACTAAGCGGATACCAAACTGGTTCTAGACTTGAAATGACTAGAATTCAGTGGTTAGAATGTTGACTAATAACCGAGCGAATAGTTGTTTGCAAGAACTAGATTATAGTTTAAAAGCCTCTGCATCAAACATTCACAGTTTTCATGCAAGATACAACATATGTTAATGTGTTAGCAATCCCAGGTACATGTCTCAGTAGTCGAGATTTTTAACACTTCCCCCAGTTCCCCCGGTCATGGAAAGCAAATTTCTTAAAATCTCTCTGAAAAATGTTTGCGTTGAAGGATCTGGTGGATTTGATAGCAACTTCTCGTCTGGAGATAATGATATTTTTGGATCATCAAGAAAAGCCAAAACAGCTCCAGGAATATGATATCCCTGATGACAGAACAGTCTTATAGAATCTGGGTGTCAATGCTTGTAAGATAAAGATCCATGATCTAGCATATTTTTAACAAGTTTAGGCAGTGAGGCCACACTAATTTTAGTGTTTTTTTTGTTTTGTTTCACAGGTGCATTTTATTATTTTTCATGATAGGAGGCGATACTAAAAACAAAAATAAAACAGGACCAGACCGGTGGAAACTCATCCACCCGCAGAAAGAAAGGGGCAAACTTCGAAATGTCCAGTTTTATTTTTAAATTTTTTATCGTCTCCAATCTTGAAAAAAAAAATCTGCCCGTGAAAAAAAAAAATAAAAAATTGTGTGGCCTGATAATCGTGCAGTACTGAAGGGGCTGTTGGTTATGTACCTAGGATAAAATAAATGCTTCATTGAATGGGGGACTTGCACAATACCAACTAGCCAATCATATTCTGTGGTTGCCACTTCCTGTTGGTCGATTTTGGCTGAGTTAACCAATCAACTGACAGAATTAGCACTTCCTGATAATCTGCTGGTCCTATTGTGCAAGCCACCCATTGCATGTCCAATGCTATACCGTATTAATCAATTTATGCCAGTTTATGTCATAAATTTATGTAGTGATCAATTTTGTCTTACTTTTATTACCAAAGAACAGGCGACATAGATATTAAATCTATTACAACTAATGACAGTTTTCGAGTTTTTAGAGAAACAGGAAACCAAGAAAACTTTGTGGACAGCAGATTTTGTCCTAGTAGTATCTAGATATAAGTATATAGACTTCAGCCATCATGAGACAACTTCAAAAAGAGAGAGAGAGAATTACGGTTTAACGTCGTGATATTTAAGCTACATAGCGATGCGACAACTTCAAAATGCACATGCTATTACAATCCTTATCTGAAGTACCAAGCCTGTTTACGTGCATGTTCAAATACCGAGTACCACCAGGATATCAGAAGTTGTGTATCCAAATCCACAGAGCTAAAGTCAGTAAGCAGTGAGTCACCTCTTTTCCTACCCCACCTGCAGCTTTGGGTAGGGCAGTTTGCCTCGGGAAGAGGAAGGGGGAGGGTGGGGGGTATTCACAAAACTTCATTTCAAGACTTTAGTGCTGAAACGGGTTACTGATTAACCAGATAACCGTTTCGTGACAGCGCTATTCGGTTAAAAAACTACTAACTGAATATCCGGAAAACTGACAACGACCCCTATACAGAAGTTAGAGAACTGGGCCAAACAGTAGACTTCAAGGGTAAGAATATTCTATTCAGTTCTGTAGTTGTATAGGAGTGAGTGAATAGGATTTAACGTCGCTTTCAACACTATTTCAGTCATATCGCGACGAACCAACTAAGCACCACCTAGCTAAGTTGCGTTCCTGCTGCTTCAAAGAAGAAATGCTCCTTGAACATGTTCAATATATAGCGATGTAAATTGAGTCCTTTTCGGGTGGCAATTTATTGAGGGGTGGCAGAATTATACTAAAATTCCAGACTACAAACAAATGATGGAGGGTGGGGCATACTTCCAAGGGTAGTGTTAGCTCCTGGAATATATGAGGGTATGGGGTCGGGCGAGGCTTAGTTTAGGAGACAGAGGGAGGGGGTTGGTGCCACGGGTGTGGGAACATCCTCCCAAGCGAAGTGCATGTGATGAGGGTTGGGAGGGGGGAGTCGGGTGGATCTTAGTTCAGGAGACATAGGGTGAGGACAACAAGCTGTGGACAGGAAAAAATCAAAAGTCCAAGAACTTTAACCACATTTTTTCTACAGAGACAGGTACACAAGACTTCCACAGACCTCATTTAGATCATCAAGATTTCCGCAGCTACATGTAAAGCTACAGGCTCGATAACAAAATGTGCTGAAAATCTTGGTATCCACATGTCAAACCAAAGGATTTCGTTTCACTCATTAAAAGTTAACGGGTTACAAAAAAATTCTAACCGTTTCAGCATTATAAGACTCGTTTCATTGGCTTTAATCGATTGGAATCATTTTCACAGGCTTTCATTCTTTTAATTCTGCACACCACAATCGCCCAGTGCACTAATAATGTAACTGTTTCTATTAGAATTGACAGGTAGACTGAGGAGGATGTAAGGAGGTAACCCACTGCTTCTGGTTGTGTAGTAAACACCATGCCCAACATTAAATACACTGTCACAGCCATGAGAGAATTCACCCAGAATAAAAAAACCAAACAAAAATTAATGTATAGATTTCAGAGAACAACCATAGAATGACTCAATATCGCACATTATTGAGCAAGCAAAGAAAAGCATGTCTGTTCACTGACCCATGACTTCAGCTATCAGCTACTGGGTTGCATAATTTCAATTTGCCCCATCTTTTAACCCATGAAACTATTTTTGAACTGGTGATAGCTGGCATAATTTTATACCTATGTACTATATTTTCCCAGGATTCAAAGCAAGTGTCATTATGCTTGAACAGTGGGAAAATATAGTACAAATGTATAAAATTATGTCAGTAAATACCAATTCAAAATAGTCTCCTGGGTTAAAAGATACGGGAAAGTGAAATTATACAACCTGGTAGATGATCACCTGAAGTCATGGGTCAGTGAACAGACACTGTGAACTTCACTGTTCTCTCAATGATGTGCAACTGAGCCACTGACCACTAATCCTCTACTGTGACTACATTCATAATGGTGATGTGGAGAAAAAGCAACCATAATGCACACTTTGTCATGAGAACTAATCTCTAGAAAGAGCAAAATAAATGTTAATTGCTAGATTTATGTCAAACTATGTAATTGAAAAGCACGACAATCACCGGCCTAATGTAAAATAGTCTTACCGAATATCTTGATAGCTCAATTCATGTGGTCTAGCATGCAGAACACAAATATACAGTGATAATAACAAACTTGCAATTGTCATAACCACCACAAATCTCCAGGTATAATTCCGTAATATCACAAAATGTTGTTTCTATGTGCATTTTAGTGCAATTTAGGTAGTTATAATGCCGGGCAAAATACATCATGGCATTTATAGCTCGATATTACATTAAAACAATTATTTTTAGAACATTTTAGTTTTTCAAATTCAATGGCACCAAGTAATCATCCAAATTCGATTGGTTCATTCCATTTGAAACTTTGAATTTTGCGCTAGTTTCGCAGTTTATTTGATAACATATCCAACATTTTGCAACAGACATCTGGAGAAATGTGGTGGTATCAAACCTCAGAACATTCAATAGAAACCTAAGCAAAATGATATTTATGATGTATATTATGAATAAACCATGCATAATATGGATCAAAGTCTGTCATATACAGAGTACTTCCAGCATGCTGCATGCTGTCATGGGATAAAGGGAAGTTCCAGTTTATGAATTCAGGACACGACACGCTCTGATTTCAAAATACTTCATTCTATATTGAAAGGAGATTTCTAGCCCATCCTCCAGTCATCCACCCAAATCAATAGAGAAAGGAGATGGTACGATAGGGCAAGTTTTTGGCCTATACGTGGTGCGGTTGAAATAAAAGAAATAAAATGTCCTAAAAATAATTGTGTTTTAAAGTAATGGCAAGAGAAAATATATGTACACAATATGTGGAAGTTCTAGCTCGATTGCATTATGATTATAGTTATGACATGAAATTAAAATCCGCAGCATGTGCTATTTCGTGAAAAAAGGTTCTCAATCGAGTCATTCAAACACACAATTAGACATGAAGAACCCCTTGGACCAAAATGACATTTAACCTGTGGTTGTGTGGTGGCATAATATCTCCAGTGCTGGAAAATCTTTTTGGTGCAAGGGATCCTTCGTGCCAAAATGTGTGTTTGAATGACTCGATTTAGACCCACTTTTGATGAAATAGCACATGCTGCAGATTTCAATTCCATGTCATAAATATAGTCATAACGCAATCAAGCTGTAACTTTAGCATATTGTGTATGTATATTTTCGCTTGCCGTTACATCAGAACAATTATTTTTAGGACATTTTTTCAAATTCAATCGCACCACATATAGACCAAAATCACACCTTATCATACCATCTCCTCTATGAAGCAAGGTATCTGGTCTATCAATTGATATCCTATGTGTATACGATGTCCATTATCTTTGGAGTAAGAACATGCAAGTGCCATGCTAATTGTTCCCAGTAGAGAATAACGCCATCACATCCAGACAGTACTCTGGCAGTCAAAGCTGCTTCAAGGGAGATAAATTATGGATAGGTTAAGTATTGCATTCAGTGATGTCCTCACCTTTTCGTTCTCCGTGTACCACTACTTTTCTCTCCTCTCTACAATATAAAATGCACAAATAATTTAGCACATTTTGAAAATGAGGATAAAATTTCAGATATTTCAATACATAATTCTTTCTCATTTTTTTTTGATAAATCAAAATTGAACATGTAAACAAAAACTGAACCAAATTTTAATTAGGTTAATCTCGAGACAGAACTCTTTAGCCATGAATGGCGTGAAACAACGTCATTGCCAACATGAAGTCAGACCAAGGTCAGGCACTGGGCAATGCTTCAACATCGGCTATACATGTACCACAAAAATCGGAAAAAATAAGTATCATAGTGGATTTCAAAATACCTGAAATACAAACCACTTTGAAGATGTCGGTGTCATGGAGTTAAAAAGGCATTTGCAAATAGAAGTCATCGCCTGTAAATCTCCGTCAATAAAATAGTACAGCATCGCCAATGTTAGAAATGGTTCATTGTCTAACCTCAGCGTAACATCACATGGGCAAGATGCCATTTTGCACCTTTTGCTGTTACAGAGTTCTATCTCGGGATTGTCCTATTAGTATAGACATCTAAACTTCATAAACAATTGATAGGAATGTCGGAAAGCTCACCTGGTCCCCTCGACCTTTCATGCTTTCTGATCGACCAATCTCTGCGCTTTTTCTGGGGAGTACAAAGAGTTACGTGTATTTCTACAGGAATCAATACATTGAACAAACAGAGCATATGAAGTAAAACCTAAAGACAGTTCAAATCAGGTGAACAAACAAGATACAAACTTTCCAAGTCAACTTCAGTCTAACTTTAAAATGTGGCCAATCAAGGTGAAATTTACAGGTATCTTTACAAGTAAAAATAAATCACACACAAGACTGCATCATTTGAAAATGTTTCAAACTAACTTTAACAAAAAATTGCAGTAAGAATGAGTTTTATGGTTCACATATTCCTGTCACAAATACATACTTTATTGTTGGTGGTGACTCTTCATTTTCTGGAGTTTTAGCAGTTTCTTCATATATTTTCACAAGGTTTCCTACAGAGTGACCTTGTTCTTTAAAGCGATCTGTAATGCAAGAAACATCCAATATTGAAATTCAAAGCATATCAACACTGCTTTGTCTCTCCATGCACGCCACCTGGCGGACGATCGACGCAGCGATCAGGGGAGATAATTTTGTTTGCAGGAGATCTCCAAATGGAGGATATTGGCATTTAAGTGATAACAGGTGAAGATTTGGGACACAAACATGCTGAGTCTGTATTACTCTTAAATGAATCTCAGTTCTACATGTTATTTCGCAAACCTTGATAAGGGAAAAGAATAAACAGCATCCTGAGATTGGTGTGTTATATTTAGCAGAGGATGTTTGAGGGAGTGAGTGAATGAGTAGGATTTAATGTCGTTTTCAACAATTTGCACGTCATATCACGATTATGCCTACATTTGCCAGGACAAGAGAGTGCCCACAGTTCCTCTTATCCTGGAGACTGATCAGCTCAGCCAGTACAGCACCCAGTCAAGTATGACCGGATTCAACACTGCTTAACTTCGGTGATCTGACAAGCATTATTGTATGTTAGACATATATGTTAGATATACACGTAGAATATATCAACTGATAGAAGAAGTGACAGTTAGAACTCACTTAAGTCTGGATCCTTCTCATCGGATAAAGGTTTTATTTCATAAAGAGGGGTACTAGGTTCTGTTTTATCATCGTGGCTCTTCGAGGGATCTTTAGCTGTGGAAACAACAATAGAATACATGTCAGTTTACATTGATAGCATCATATTGTTCATAATCATTGACATAGTTACATTGTCTAGCTGGCATTGCTGGAATATTACTGGTATTATCAACAGGTATTACCCCAATACTTGAATTTAAGGGTTTTTTTTAAGTATTAAGAATTTTGAACATTGATAAACGAGAAGCCTGTCAAAATCGACATTATAATCTGGTCTCATGCATATTCGGTTTACACAGGTGTCACTGTACATATAAGCTGTAATGTAACAAGAAATGCTCACCTGTGGCTGGATTTGTCACATTGCTTTGTTTTCTTATTTTAATGTCACTTAACACAGACATTCTCTTCTTCTTCTTACTACCCACACAGTCCTCCACGCTGTTCACACAATTCTTGTGGTAGTTTGCTTCACAACCTGAACATAAAGATACAGTCAAATACTACAACTAATCTACAACAGCGAACTATTCTCTCCAACAGTGGATTATTCTCTCCAACAGCAGAGTATTCTCTTTAACAGTGGAGTATACTCTCCAACAGCGGAGTATACTCTCCAACGGTAGAGTATTCTCTCCAACAACAGAGTATACTCTCCAACAGTAGAGTATACTATCCAACAGTGGAGTATACTCTCCAACTGTGGAGTGTTCTCTTCAACAGCGGAGTATACTCTCCAACAGCCAAATTGTTTTGCTGACCAATTGATGAAAGGAGAGAAATTTTGTCTCTTGAGTGAGTGAGTGAGTGAATAGGGTTTAACATCGCTTTCAACATTTTTTCAGCTATATCACGACGGGGAAGGGAAGGGAGGGGAGGGGGAGGGGCAGGGGTACCTACTTGTAACAGAGCCGATCTAATGCTGCCATTTTATAGTGCTGTCCCACTGAAATATCATGCCGTAGGCAGACATTTGTCTCTTGAAGACCAGCAATCATTCTCAATTGTTAATCTCATGTGCTGTGTTACAGCCAAGCCTTTGACTAAGTATTGGTCACACTAGAATGAAGCAATGGAGAGTGAGAGTCTTGGTATCTTAGGTATAGGGATATTTTGAACACACAATATCATGGTTATGCAAAAGGAGATAACCACAATTAGGAGTAAAATATCATCAAAACACAGGGAAATCGTAAGGATTTTCTTATGATGAAGTTTTATGTCTCTGCCAAAATATTATTTCCGTTATCACTCAGCTGCAGTAATCTTAGCGTTCTGAGACAGAGGTAACAGCATGACGCCCCCTTTCCAATCCCTTCGAGATAGCTGGATATTGAGTACGGTCATTCTCTATTGGCTGGGGGTAAGGACAAGCAGCAGGTTTCATCTTTATCAGCTCAATCCAAACTATACACACAAAGTTGTCTGAGCAAAGAACAAATCTCTTATCAGCTAACAGTTGTATGTCAACAGTTGACAGGACACAAACAGTATAGAGAACTGTACAGTACATATCCTCTTGATGTTCAAACTGTAGGATAACTTACTTGAACACTGGTATCCTGTGTAACCAATTCCCCCGATGATATTGTGACACTGTGAACAGTGTGTGACCTGGGTATAATGCTGGGCAACTAACACATGCCCCTTGACGTTGATCTGATTCTGAAAGTGAAAATATCATACAGCTATGATAAATAATACAAGAGGAGAATGACATCAAGACTGTGATGCTAGCAATACTTGGATCAAGACTGTGATGCTTAAAATACAGGTACTTGAGATCAATATTTAAAATATACTGTCAACAGATTTGTTAGGAGATTTCAGTCAGACACATCAGGGGGAGCCAACTACTACTGGCCAGAAAAGACAGTTGTCTCCCTTGAATTGCATGACCACAACAATACTTGATCTTTCTTCACAGGTAAATTTCCCCAGACGGTGAAAACATTGTGACCAGAGAATATGATACCATAGTGGTGAACCGTGGCGGTACCGTAGCGGACACACAACCACCGACGATTGATTGGCTACATCCTACTGCAGAAGGTCCCCATTGGACATCATCAACCAATCAGGCTCTCTGGACATTCAAAAGGATCCTTGAAAACTTTCAACTATGTGTTGTAGGTTTCTGTGTTCATGGGTATTGTAAGAAGTTTACCTTTTTGTTTGTCATGCCTGGCAGTTTGATAGACCGTTTGTCTTTGGCCACAAAACTTGGACATCGCTCTATGATGGAGCCGCCTGACGTGGACTTGATCCCTCCCACTTGTTTGAGGAAGGTCACTAGGGCGGCCGCCATTGGCACGTTCCTATCTACTCCATTCCCCTCATCTTCTTCCCTATGAATGGTGGAAAACACAGGTATCTCAAAGTACTACAATATTTAGGAAGATATATGTTTTGTCATTTAGAAAGTGATCATATACCAGTATTTTAGTTATTTTGGGATTACACTATCTTAATATAGTACAGATTCTAGTGCTGAAAGTTAGTGGAATCCCATGCGAGATTCGAACCAGCAACCCCCCCTAGAGGCACCTAATTGCCAACACTATATGTCGGCAATCTAAACAACTCGGCCAATGGACCTCCCACAAAAATAGGAGGTAGCAGATAGGTAGTTTGGAAAGCGAACATACAGTACCCTCTGATGATCATAATGACACAGCTCCCTAGCTGAATATGTAGGAAGATATATTTTTTTCGTCATTTAGAAAGTGATCGTATAACAATATCAATTGTCAGCACTAAAATCTGTTCTATATACTAAGATAGTGTTATCCCAAAATAACTATGACTTTCTAAATGACAAAAAATATATCTTCCTTCATATTCAGCTATGGGAGCTGTGTCATTACATTCATCAGAGGGCTACTGTATGTTCGCTTTCAAGACTACCAGTCTGCCACCTCCTATTTTTGTGAGAGGCCCAGTGGCTGAGTGGTTTAGATCGCCAACATATAGTGCTGGCAATTAGGTGCCTTACTCTGGGAGCTGTTGGTTCGAATCCCGCATGGGACTTGACCAATTTTAGCACTAAACTCTGTGCTACACTGCGATAGTGTAATCCCCCCCCAAAAAATGATAATACTGGAACTACAAAATTTCCTGAACATTAATATCTTGATATGGTGGTTCAACGGAAAACATATTCAAAGGATCTGTGTTAGAAGTACAGTTTTGCTGTTTTTGTTTCAGCTACACTTTAAATCCACAGAGACGATTCAGGAAATAAATCCGGAGACAGAATATAATTTACAAATTGAAGTGGAACAGCTGGTTTAGTCGGGCAGTCTACTCACGTCAATAAGCGGTCAAGGTGAGGCAGTAAATATTTGTTAATGATAGGTATCTCTTTGTTTCGGTTGGGCTTTTCCTGTAACTCATGGACACCATAGATGTTCCCCAGACCTGAAAACAGAAGATAACAGATTAGAGTATATGACACTTTGTGTTCAGCTTGCTATCTGGATAATCAACATGTCATTCTACATATTGATAACATAAATGTATGTGTATACATTTACAATGGCATTGTAATGTTGTATACCATGTCATGAATGGTCAATATTGCAAGTAAAATCCAATGCTCCCTATACAGTTTTACATCAAAAGGTCACCGCATTGAATGGAGATTACACATGTACTATTTAGAAATGGAATATATCTGTTAGTCAGCATTGAAGTACCAAGTCAATGAACACCAAACAGCAATGCCAAATAGTGCAGAATGGTACGAACCTAAAGACTTTTGCCTGCGAAAGTCTGACAGGAGTTCATTTGTCATTGTCTGTGCAACAGCTCGAGCAGGTTGGAATATACTCCTCAATAGCTCTTCCTTGTCCGTTCGGGTTTGTAGCGCTTCTTCTATTGTTAATATCACAGATTCTTCCACCTCCACTTTCAAAGGCTGGCAATAGATAATACATAGTCATTTAGTTACAGATTATTCTTACCATAAATCTAATCACAATCACCCCATTAAAATTCATCACCCGACGACAGGGTTTCCTCCCTTCTTGACAAATATTTTTCCAGGACATTCAAGGATCAAAACTTTCAATCCAAGTGTTACTAATTATGCTGTATTCTCTTAGGGCTGTTCCATTTAAAAAGATATGGGAGGGGAGGAAGGTACTAAATATATTATTCTATGGGTCAAAGGAGGAAATTCCCTTCAATCCATGTTACAATATTGGGAAGGCCAATAAAATTGGGGTATAATTCAAAGCTGCCTTCCGCCCCTCCTATACCTTTTTAAACGGAACAGCCCTTAAAACGAAATTGCGAACCGGTGGCCCAGAAATGGGTGATAAGTAAGCGAATTCTGAAAGCCTGATGTTCTTGATTTCCTATGCATGTAGTAATACAATACATATGTTCTGTGAGCAGAGGAGGGACTATACTTACTGCATTGTTGACCAGAAACGTAGACATGATTTCATATGCCCACTTCCTCAGATCTTTCGTACTGCCTTGGGAACTGCTGTAAACATCAGTAACAATGTGGAAAAACTGAAAAAGATAAAGCATTTGGAAAATGATACAATGAAATTGGCAATCCCCACTATCGTCCAAGAAAATCCCTGGGCAATGCTGTCTAGCCTCGATGACAGCGGGCCGTGCACACACACCTGGCTCACCATTTCCCCAGGTCTTTTACCCAGAATATCTTTTTAATTGATGATAACTGGTATATTTTCGACTTAAAGTTGCCAAAACTGTCATATATTTAAGCTTATTGGTCCTTTCTTGGAATATTTTATCCATATTATCATATTTACACCAGTTATCAATAATTGAAAAACATAGGGGAGAGCAATTGTGCTCGTTGTCCTGCTTTTGATTAGGATTAGGGTTTTGTTGCTGAGCTTTGTTTTCAATTACCATATTTCAAGGAGGAATTTCCCTCATATTTCAAACACAAAGTTCTCTAGACAGACTTTTTCGAGCTAAGAATAAGTTATATTCCTTGCCATGCTGATGTTGAAAAGGTCATTTCTGACCAAGCAAACTATTTCTATATTTCTGAGAAATGTATCAGTTTGAAGTAAGTGATGGGCTAGTAATAGCAATAGGCAATGAACTTCACAGATATATTTGAAAACAAGAAGAGAGACCTTGAAGTTTGTTTTTTTCCCCCCTTCTTTTTTATTTGGTCAATATATTTATCTGTATTTTGATCTGGTTTTTTTGTAGTAAGCCCTGGCAGGGCTCATTTTAGGTCAAATTTTGCCAGAATCCAAGCGGATTCCCGCAACTTGGTCTAACGGGAATTCACGGGAATCTGAACTATTTTCAAGTATTATGACAAAAAAAGTTAATAATAGAGATACTTAGACTTAGACTGCGCTTTATATCTAATAAACTGGTGAATTAATCAAAAAAATTTATCATTTTTTATTAAGTTATCCCAACATTGTACCAACATGACCATCAGGACATCGTTAGCTATTCTGCCACGACAGGTGGCCACGAGTCTATCACAATCGGTTTTGGTCCTGCTTGGTTTTTCTCAAATTTGAATGTCTGTTACTTCAAAGTGGCCAGAAATCGAAGGCAGCGACAGAAATGGGCTTCAGTTTCTCGAAACTCATATTGTAAACGAAGGGACAGAAGAAACCAACGTCCGTAGCAATGCATACCAACAGAAAACAACAGGAAACCAGCGACGTTCATGAAATTTATGACCAAAATCTAGAACGGAAATCCTCATTTAGATTTTTAAAAGATAGCGCATTTCTTTATCCACGAAAAATATTTGAATTACTACCAGATAAATCCTCAGACAGTTGAGACGAATATTTACGACTTATTTTGACTGACTGTAACGTATATGCTACATAGATCGGCTGACGTCCCTTCGTCAGTCATATGACATATCACAAT
>JAVTVY010025206.1:0-11453 GCA_036873755.1 Hanleya hanleyi | reverse complement strand
AGAGTAATGGCCCTTTAAATTTTCACACTTGAAGGGCTCTAATGAGAAAAGTATTCCTCGCCCGGACTTGAAATTTGCATATAAATATAGGTCATTAAATGACGTCACAGAAAAGAAGTAGAACAGGAAAAAAGGTACCAGAAAGTATAGGAGATATTTGACAAAATTCAAAATTTTCACTTTTTTGATGCCATGGCGAAAGTACAACTCCGATCCGCGCCATATTCATAGGGCATTGAGAGAATATATATATGTATTCGACTGTGAAATTTCAAGAATATAGCTTTGATAGGTTTAGAGATATTAAAAATTCAAATTTCCCGAACTATTAAGCCGTTAAATGGTCATATGTTGATTTCATCTATTCATTGGGTGTTGTCAATTTCGCTATAGCGATTCGGCTGTAACACTCGAGGCATCCGATGTTCACAATTAAATAAACGTCGTGTTACATGACGGTGCTGGCTCAGTTTAGTAAACCTTTTATCTGTTGGGAGCGTCACCGTATGAGGACAAATTTTGGTGGTCAACTCTTGAACGGCTGATGCGATCAGTCTGAAAATAAGGTGACGTAACCTACATCACGTCATAAGGTTAGCACTTGTGTCACATCTCGACCTTGACCTTGACCGTTGAAGTCATAAGCATCCAAATATGGAAAACACGGCTTCCATTTACTGAAAAAGTAACACGATGACAGGCACGAAACAATGACACAATAGTAAGCATAATATTGTCTTTCTTTCGGTGCTACTTATAAAACGATCCGATGTGACCTTGACCTTGAATATCGCACAATGTTAAAATCATTGTTCGCGTTTTTCTCAAAAACTACAACATGCAGGAACCTGTAATTTGTTACATTTTTAGGCCATAATGCAGGTATGACGTCACTGCATTTTCAACCTGACCTTGACCTTGGCTCTTGAGATATGGTCACCGACAGTTTTGCGACTACAGGGTTATAACTCGAAAACTGTTGGGAATTTCAAGTTGGAATTTGCACATGAATGTAGGTCATTATATGACGTAACAGAAAAATATTAGAAGCCATCAAGATATACCAGAAAGAATAGAACATAATTAGCAATTTGTGAAATTTACGCTTTATTCAAATTTTGCGAAAAGTATTCATCCAATCATCACTATTTTTAGGTATGTTTGAGGGAATATATTTATGTATTTGCCTATGAAATTTCAAGAATATAGCGGTGATAGGTTTAGAGATATTAAAAATTCAAATTTCCCGAACTATTAAGCCGTTAAATGGTCATATGTTCATTTCATCTATTCAATGGGTGTTGTCAATTTCGCTATAGCGATTCGGCTGTGTTGTTACGCAATTAAATTTATCCAGAATACTAATTTTTGTTTAAGAAAAAGGAAAGTGAAATTTAGAACTAATGAACATATAGTCAGATAATCCTCATCGAATTAGATAAATATACGGAGCAATTCAATGTTAGAGATAGATGAAGAGATCTTAATAAGCAGATAAGGTACCGATTATATAAAGTTAAAATATGTATCCGGAGTACCAGATATAACTGGCAAACAAAGAAAGAAAACAAGACCAGACGGTAAACAATAACACATGTGAAACCGCAAAACCACCAGGAATGATTGACAGCAAATACATTCAATACAAACGTAATAGCAAATATACTCGACGCGGAAGTAATGATTGACAGATACGAAAACAACATCTCCACGTGGGAGACTTTAGAATAAAGATACCTGAGCCAGGCAGGTTCTCCACGCGAAACACATCAGAATAAAATACAGGGAAATCTGAATGACAAATAGTGATACGGGGCAATCAATGATCACACCCAACCAACTCGAAAATGATTGACAGCAAATAAAATAACGAGACATCCTGAGCGCACGGCGTAAGTATAACATACCAGAGAGTAAACTCATACACACACAAGTTAAAGACAGTAATTCATCAAACCTTTCCAATTATATGTATCGAAGAAGAAACAATTTAACATATAGATCGACTCCTACATTAAATTTAAATAGGATCAATTAATATCACAACTATATCAGATCGACAAATAGAAACACAACACCGAAAATTTATACTCTGCGCCAGACACTTTACAGTGAATGACAGCAATCAATTAAAATAACAATACACGCAGCCGGGCGATAGGCGATCAAGCCCGGTGAAGCAAAAATGATTGACAGCTAGTGACCTAGCGCAGGTGTTTAACCTACCACAGCGTCCAGCCAATAACAACAGACCAGCGCGTGAACAGATCATGAAGATGTTCATGTTGCAAAATATTAATGAAAGATGATTAATTCTATACAATAATTAAACAGTCGCAAACATTAAATACAGAATAACGAACAATTAATTCAACAATTATACAACAGTAAGTGAAATAACAGTAGAACGGCAGGATATATTCAATAAAAGAAATGCACCTTATAACCTGAAGTATATTATATGTTGAACAAAAATCTATTTAGCAATATCAGTTAATCAGCACTTTAAATTTTCAAACTCATTCATTAATTGAACTATGAACCATTAATATTAGTTATATCAGATCGACCAGTATAAACATGAAACCACCAATTTATACTCATACAGACACTTGTCAGTGATTGACAGCATCAAATTTAAATAACAATTAGCCAGACCAGGGCGATCGGCGATCAAGCCCGGTAAATTCAAAGTGATTGAGAGCTAGGGACATAGCCCAGTGTTTAGCCTCGCACAGCGACACACCAAAGACAAATGTGAAAACAGATCAATGACAAAACACGGCCAGGAGGGCTACTACACAGATATTCGTACGTCACAGCAATGGCTCGAAAATAGGGCGATTTATAGGAATTAGCCTGTATCATACTAACAATTGGGTCATAGTTTACTAACAATTGGGTCATAGTTTACCCTGGGACCTCCTGTCATGTGCTTCTATTCCGACACACGAGGGATGCAGTGTAATCACGTGACCCGGCAAGTTTTTCGCATAAGTTGACCTGTGGTTTGAGTGTTCGAGAAACTCTAAAGACTTCAGTTATTTCTCCGTTGTGAATGGGTTTGTTTATTTGATGTCGCCGTTTACGTGGAATGTTCCCAGATGAAGCACGAATGGAATGTCCAAACAAGGTAAGCATTCGTTTACTAATTTAGGAACAATACCCAGTCGACTAAAATCGCGCGCCAAAATACGTAATTGAAACGACATCTCTGCCACTGTATCTCCTTGCATCATTTGCCTATGATGAAACGTTCCGATGAAACGTTCCGATTGTCTTTCCCAGACATACATGCAGGTCAGCGAACACGTGGTGTCTGGCCTCTGTTTACAAACAAACCGCCTATACACAGAGCGCGACTGATTTTAACGTTGTAGCAAGTCTGGCTAATTTCGGCGATTTTATGCAAATAAATCAAGTTTATTCGACGAAGTGGTCGCCAATTTACATATCTCTTTTCTGCAAATCTGTATTCAAATTACTGAAGACAGCAGAAGGAAAGACCGTGATATTGTCCCAACAATCTCTAGTTCTTCTTATTATTATTTCACTTTTCAAATAGCGGCTAAACGGCTTGATATACAGCTTAGATATTTGACTCATTTGTATATACTAGGCTGAAGTTTCTGGTACAAGTATTCAATTTTGACCTTGACCTTGACCTATTGAGCTATGGGCTTTTTTGATAAAAACACCATTTTGTGAATATTGACCAAACGCATAAGGCCATGCGGCTGAAATTTGAAATGTGAAAGTTTGCAGATATACCCAACAAAATAACCAATAAAATAAGTAGGTCACGGAAACGGTTTTACAGTTCTCTCCCCTGGTGCTGTTTTTCGTGTCGCCTGCGTACAGCAAACAATAAAGAACATATCTAAAGGAAAGTTGATGGTTGTTAAGTGTTAAATATGGCCATGCTGTAGTTATATTTTTGAATTGTTACGTAACAAGAAAAAGTAGTTATCTCCCTTTTAATGTTTTTCAAAACCCGGTATTTTATAAGGAAATAAGCTACGGCATTGATACTCCTAATATTAATGAACACTTTAATGACCGAAAAGGATGTGACCTTAAATTTGACCTTTGACCTCCAGAAGCGTCGCTATATGAGTGCAAAGTTTGGTGGTCAAATCTTGAACGGCCAATGCGATCAGTCTGAAAATAAGGTCACGTGACCTACCTGACGTCAGAAGGTCAGCACTTGTATCAGAACTCGGCCTTGACCTTGATCTTTGAAGTGATGAGCATCCAAATATCGAAAATACGGCTTCCATTTACTGGAAAACTAACACACTGACAGTCACAAAACAATGATGCAATATTGAGTACAATATTGACTTTCTTTTGGCGCTAATTACAAAACCATCCGATATGACCTTGACCTTGAATATTACAAAATATAAAAAGCGTTGCATGTAATTTTCTCGAAAACTACAACTTGCAGGAATCTGTAATTTAACACATTTGTACCCCATAATACAGGTATGACGTCACCGAATTTTCAAGATGACCTTGACCTTAGTTTTTGAGCTATGGCCACGGATAGTTTTGCGACTACAGTGCCGTAACTGGAAAACTGTTGGAAATTTCATCTTGAAATTTGCACATGAATGTAGGTCATTACATGATGTAACAGAACAGCAGTAGAATCCATAAAAAGATACCAGAAAGATTGGGAGATAATTAGCAATTTGTGAAATTTACGCTTTATTCAAATTTTGCGAAAAGTATTCATCCAATCATCACTATTTTTAGGTATGTTTGAGGGAATATATATATGTATTTGCCTATGAAATTTCAAGAATATAGCTTTGATAGGTTTAGAGATATTGAAAATTCAAATTTCCCGAACTATTAACCCGTTAAATGGTCATATGTTGATTTCATCTATTCAATGGGTGTTGTAAATTTCGCTATAGCGATTCGGCTGTAACACTCGAGGCATCCGATGTTCACAATTAAATAAACGTCGTGTTACATGACGGGGCCGGCTCAATTTTGTAAACCTTTTTATCTCTTGAACCGCAATAGTTACGAACTTGTAATTTGCTGCCACTTACTTCCAATACTGTGTTCTTTCGTTGACAATGACTCCGTACCGGGCACAGTAATTGTGGAAAACTTGAACAGTTACGAGAGAGCCGTTAGTTTGACATAATACAGGGTAGACAGAGGGTTAGCGATCCAGCGATCCTGGTATTCGTAAACAAACAAGGTCAATAATTTGCTTCGCCGGAAGTGCGCGCGTCTGTCTCTCAAATACGCGCGAGTGTTCCTTTCACGGCGTGCGTAGAAAAATTGCTGTTTTCCAAGAAAGCTGAGCAGGGATGGCATTTAGGTGTAATGCCAATGATTAAAGTTCCTAAAACGAGGGAGTATTTGATGTCGCCGTTTACGTGGAATGTTCCCAGATGGAGTACGAATGTACCGTACGAAGAAGGTAAGGATTTCATTAATAATTTGGGAACAATACCCAGTCGACTAAAATTGCGCGCCACATGACGTAATTTTACCCGCATCTCTGCAACTGCATCTCCTTGTTGGTTGTTTCACACGATTCTAGGCTGAAGTTTCTGGTGCAGGTCATCAATTTTGATTGCGGGAATATCTATATGTGTTTGGAATTGACAGTAAGAATGCATTCGCATTGTTGCAGGCAGGATACAATTTCCGCCCCCAATTAGCATGCTGTTTGAAGTATGTTGATGTACGCGACGAATAAGTATTGAGCGACATAAATTCAGTGCCCAGATAGAGCGGACTCATACAGAAAACCATAGACTTTCAATAGTTTATCTTTTAGCAATTGTTTGGATAACGGCACATAACGATGAAAATTCACACTCTCGACCTAAGGCGCTCGCAACCTTGGCAAATTAAGCTTTCCGGAAAATGCTTCCACTCCGTATTTGTAGTATATGCCACATCACAATACAGCGAATTAATACCTTTGGAGGACGACAAGGAAAGACCATGATATTGTACCGACAATATCTAGTTAAGACTTGTAATGCTTCCGCACAATCATGTGAAATAGGGAAACAAAGGAAGAAATCGTCGATATATGCTACTATTCCTATATAACCCTTCTTAGCCATTATTCTATGCACAGCTTGAGATTGCTTATGAAAAACACCCGGAGACAATTTTGATCCGAATGGAAGCTTAGAATCATAAAAATACATAGTTTTGCCATCGATGGGCCATTTTAGACAGGTGACTAATTTTAGCAGATCTATAGGATCTGCCTTAGCCATATAAGAGCCCGGAGTTATCAATTTGGCGGCATCATCAATGGACAGAAAACGAGACTGAAAAGATAATGTTGCATAATCCTTCACTGCAAAGCCTTCAGGTAAACTACAGTCATGTATTAAACGCACTCCACCGTCCGGTTTCTCGCTAGTACCCAGCGGTGAAACAATAATTGGACGTTCACTGGTAGGGACATAGTTACCGTACTGAATCTCTGTTAAAACTTGCTGATTTACTTTACGGTATAGATCACATCCAGGTCTAGATTTATGATTATCCAATTCAACTGCAACAGGGTCACTTTGGCGAGATATAATATCAAAACGGTTTTTAGTTCCATATCTGGGTCATTATCATCAAGCTCCTCTTCCCATGCATGTAGATTCAACGTAGGAATGGGTTTAATATCTAGTTTTTTAAACGATCTTGAAGAAAGGCGGAATGGCGCTGATCACAGTTTGGAAACGAACAAGAGTGCACAAATTTACAATCCACAAATTTAAAGCCACCACTGAAGCTCTTGCAGATTTCCTCCCAAGATGACGTCATAGGGCCCTTCTGGCGTTGTTGTGAACGAGGCGGTCTGCCACTATTTGCGAGTTTACCGGTACTTTGTTTAACATATCGAGGCTGCAGCTAAACTGTCTGTAAATGAGGAACACCTGAACCCATGCTGTACCTGTAATTTTCGATAGTTGCGATCATAAAGCCAAACTGAGGAGTATTCAAATTTCGAAAGTAGCTGATAACCTCTTGGTGTATAGGCCAGATAGTCGATTACACCAATATGGTTAAGACTTTCTTCTGCTTGCAATTTATACAAAATAGATAGGTTCGCAATGGACCATTGTGGAATAGTCAAAGTTTCCAACTTAGGCTTTTGAGGCCCCGTTGTAAGAACGATCTGGCTCGCACCTTCTGAACCAAGCACAACTTTTTCTTCCGTTAACATAGACCCGTCGATAAAGTTAAGAATATCTAAAAAGTTTTTTACCACGCTGTGCGATGGATGCGAGGTGCACATGTGCATCTTGCCATGAGACTTGCTCTCGTGGAGTTTGAGGACCAGGATTACCTCCATCACGACGACCAACCAAAAATAGAAGTGAGATCCACCTGTGCCATTCGTAAGGAACCATTGACCTCTCGCACAAAAGGATCGTCAGTCTGGAACATTTTGGAGCCATTATTGGTGTTTACATTCGCTTCTAAATGGCCGGAGTTGGGGGTAAGTTTTTCCACACCCTTCAATATCAATTTTTGCTGTCCCCGAGGTATTTTAGTGCCGGAAATGTCATCTTCTGTCAAGAGTTCCAAGGCCTCTGACGAAGTGAAGCCATCTTTTGCTAGAAGTTTTCGCTCTCTTCTGCCATGGTCCGCCTAAAAGCTGTACAAATACTAAGAGATAATTTAAGAAACGGCCACGCCGCCAAACCGCACACTGGTTTGAAAAGGGGGAAAGCGAGGTTATAAATCCCGGTACAAACAAAGAAATACATTGACATTGTAATTGACAAGTTTGACAGGTATGGCGGTAGAGACGATGTGGCTAGCTAGACCGCCATATAAGACATCAACCTCACCTCCACGGGAATCGATACATCAATGAGCACAGTGCGAAATGAAGCACAGGCGCTATTTCTATATACAACACACTCTATCGTGTATAGCATTAGCACACGTTATAACGTGTGGAATGGAGCCAGAGGATAAAACCTCGGCAGTCACTTGTCGATTCATTAAATCAATATTAACAGAGTCAATATATTTAATTTACGGTTAAGCAAGACTATGAATGATTGACTTTCTGGTTTTCTCATGTAAAATACCTCAAATTAACATATTATAATACAAATAGATAGACAGCACAACTGTTCTGGGGACAGGCCATTAAGCCATAATAACGTCTATAAAATTACAAAAAGAAGTTATTAAAATGTATCGTTTTTATCTTAAATTGTGAATGTACAACGAAATAATGTATGAAATAAATATCCAGTGTGGTTATTTTTCCAGCTCATACAATTAACTGTACCATTAACTGGGATTTTGGACAGAAAATATACCGCAATGGTAGAATGAACTATTTGTATATATGTTTATGCTATGCCTGCTTGTAATATGGTGCTGTCGATTATAGACGTTGAAATCCAGATTCCTGCCGCTTAACCCGGGGCTTAGGGTCATTTGTACGCAATGTGTTTTACGTCACTATGGTGTTCACATTGTGCAATAGTGATTTCTTAGCCATCATACTTTCACGTAAAGGTAGACTACTTAGCCAAGCTACTTGTTTCAGCAATTTTATATAATCTGTACATGCAAACTAGAAGTGGTGTTTGGTTTAACATTGTATAGTTATGTAAGTGCACGAAATTGAACTTTGTGAATCCAAAAATTTGATGTGTGTGTTTAGATAATGAGATGTGTGTGTTTAGATAATGAGACATAGCTGAGCGGGAAGTCACAACTATCCTGAAGATTTGACGAGTCCGTTATTATGTACCTATTTGTTAGGACAATATAAAAGAGAATGTCTGACGGTTCCCAAGTTACAATTATAAGATCCACTGCCCTATTACCACCGGTAGAGTCCACAATGTTGTAAGCTGAAATGAAGTACATACAGTAAAAACTACATTCAGCAATGCTTGTTCTGTTGTAATCCATTTTAAGTCCACTGAGGGCTGTTCCAGAAAAAAATACATGGGGGGCCGGAAGGCATTTTTTAATTATACCCACCACCTGTGGAATTGTTAGGCCTCCAGGAGCCACTACCCATAGGAATTGTTAATCTTCGAAGACCACCACCCATAGAAGGGTTATTAGTCTTGTACAACCCACTGTCTTACTCACGGCAGTCACCCGTTCTCCGTTGAAAATTTCTTGATTTTCGAGCGCATAATTTCAGCGAACCCTTTTACGGAAAACGGTAGAAGGTACATGCATAAATTTTATAACATTTTATTCGTAAAAAAGTAGAGGATTCCGGAAACGTAAGAGTATTTCAGTCAGTTCAAGCACTAATTTTCCGGACAATAAAAACCGCATGTCGGTCGGTGTCGAAAAAATTTCAGCCAAGTCGACACGATTATTTCAGTTGCCCACTATCTCAAAAATAGAAATACTTTTGTTATCAAACTATAACTCTTCAGCTATTCCGGAACGTTTAGATTGCCAGAATCGCACCAGTATTAAGTGAGCTATGATCAAATTACCAACAGAGTTTCCGTTTCTTCAGTCGAATTCAAAACATTTCAGCCCACATTTTTGCGCAGTTGGATTTGGCGGAAGTACAAGGATCGGCAAACTTCGGAAATTGGCAAACTTCGGAAAACGACCGAATGGTCGTGGACTGGTATGGGAGACAACTATTGCCGCCCTGTCACCACTCACCAATAGATGGTGCTAGAAAATCCAATACACCGTTCAACACGACAGAAAACGAAACGAAGATTTCGTTGCATCGAAAGTCATGCGCCGATTCGGTAAGATCCCAAAACCCATAGAAATAAATTTTGGACATCGACACCCACTACCAACAGAAGTAGTTTACTATAATCTACAACCACCCACAGAAATACAATTCGTAATAAAAGGACCACCCACAGAAAAATATATCAAGACCCTTCCGCCTCCCACTCTGGGTGGGTTTATATAATTTCACCCGGGAATGTCGGCGCTCATACAAGCCCACTTTTCGACGAAACTTCCCACAAATTATAACATGAACACCCTTAATCAAATCCTGATTTCACATACATGTAGGCCGTCATGCTACAATCATCGAAACGGCTCCACCGCTTCTCTCAAACTAGTTCGTTTAATTTCATTTAGTGCCTGTTTGGAATGTATCGTTACTGACACAGATCTTCTTTTTGACGATGACGGCTGAATACAAATTGTTGAATCTGATATCTATACTCCCAAGTAGTTGCTTAACTCCAAAACGAGCCATCGTCACTTATACCAGAGTAACTTAATTCATTCGAGACAGGATTTGGAGAGACAATTTACAATTTTGTATGAGGATTCAAAGAAACACGGTCAATCCGAGAATAACGAATCGTTCAAAGAAATATCCAAAGAATAAATCTAATTCAAAAGAAAAACCTTGGCATGTTTGAAATTTGGACTATGTGTCGACAAGTTTGTGTAGATTGGATATAAAACATACGGATCGTCAAGGAGAACCCTCGATAGCCAGCCACAAAGACGTCCTTATCCATGACCCAATGAAAATGTCGGATTTCGTTTTGAGAATTTTAGATTGTAAAACTGGAGAATTTCTATAAAATTTATGGAAACAAATAAACACAAGCCAGTTTGTCGGCGGCCTCTTTTTGTAAGGGGAGATGCCGCGCATTTGGATGGAGCATTAGTCCTGTTCCCTCAAGTTCCTTCTTCTTAACCCTATCTGGCCTGTGCTTTTGAGACCTGTCCAGGCCTGGGGGATTTTTTTTTTTTTTTTATCCCTTGAGCTAGGGAAAAATGTTCAATAATCCAACATGGCCGCTTTGATGACGTCATTTTAAATATGGCAATTTTGCTCGATTTTTCGGTCACATTTTTTTATTTTTCATTTGTGTAATTTCTCCGCAAAAACTGCATGATAAATTAGAAAATATCAATCTGATGTGAAATAAAATAGTTTTTGCCTACTTTTCCTGGCGTAAAAGCAGAAATTGTGTAACAAAATGACGTAAACGTAAAGAGAACTTTTCTAATACCCACGTGGATGCCGTCTCGAATTTAACCATGATCCTCTGCTCGGGAGTATGCGAATAGGCTCAAAATGTCCACGGTATGATAAGCTGCAAAGTCACGGAGTGTCGGGTCTAAATTTTTGTCGTGTCGGAGATAGCTCATAAAATTTGGTTGGGGAAGCCATAATGACTCCCCAGGCCTGTAGTTTCTTTCTGGAGAGAATCTGTGAAAATCTCAAATGACCTCTGCCAGGGGATACAGCTGCATAGGACACCTTACAAACTGTATTCCATACCATAAGCCTTGTGAAGCAAGTTTGTGCAATGATTTGTGAATAGAACAGAACATAGCAATTTATCCATGACTGCACGGAAAGAGAACCTTGTGGAATAGTATTGTCCAGGCAGGGAAGCACAATGTACATGTAAGTCGACATTGCAATCTTTTTTTGTTGTTTTACTGCAGAATCGACGGCTGGATAGGAC